>MU228537.1:245715-274627 GCA_018584345.1 Thuja plicata | reverse complement strand
TTTTTCAGAGAAGTGGTGAGGCTACATGGTTTTCCAAAGACCATAGTTTCAGATCGAGACACTAAGTTTGTTGGATATTTCTGGCGTATGTTGTGGAAGAAGTTGAAGATAGATTTGAAGTTCAGTTTGTCACATCATCCATAGACTGATGGATAGACAGAGGTGGTGAATAGGAGTTTGGGGGATTTTCTTAGATGTTTGGTTGGAGATAAGCCAACAGGATGCGATTTGATTTTACCACAAGCAGAATTTGCATACAATAATTCTATCAACAGGAGCACTGGTAAATCACCATTCTAGATTTTATATGGATGTTGTCTAAGAAATGCATCTGAATTGAGGAAGATAGATAAAGGAGAAATAAGTAGTGCTGAAGCTGAGGATTTTGCAAAACACTTGAAGAACATCCATGAGGAAGTGAGGAAGCACATTACCAAAATGAATGCACAGTATAAGGCTAAGGCAGATGAGAAAAGGAGACATAAGGAATTTTAGGTTGGGGATGAAGTCATGGTTCACTGATGGAAGGAGCGGTTTCCAGTTGGTACATATAACAAGTTGAAAATGAAGAAGTTTGGACCATGTAAGATACTGAAGAAGCATGATTCAGGAAATGCATATGAGGTAGAATTACCTAGTGAGATGAATATTTCACCAGTGTTTAACATTTTAGATTTGACAGAGTATCATGAAGGAGGTTTTGAAGATGAGATCACAGTGGCACAGTGGAGTATTCCAGCAAGTAGTTCAGATACCAAGGATATTGAAGACATACTGGACAGTCATGTTGGTAGAAGCACAAGGAACAGGACATGAATATCTGGTCAAGTGGAAAGGATGACCTGTTGAAGATTCATCATGGCTGAAAAGGGAGAAGGTTAATCATCTTGGTTTTCCTCTGCACACCTAAGTTGTGATAGGTTTACTTCTCAAATTACCCTAGGTGTCTGATGTAGGAGCATCCTAGGTGTAAGGGCAATCTTGCATCACCCAAAAATATTTATGTTTGCTTTTCAATAAGGGCTATCTTGTGTAGAGCTTCTATTTATGAAAACTTGCTATTTTTAGTAATTTGTTCGTACGATCTTAAAATATTATGATTTCACATGTGGAGGTTCATCTCAGTCTTATCATCCTGCCAGTAAAGTTTTATGGCCAGATTAGGTCTAGTTTTGAAGATATTAAAGATTTTTGTTATTGGTAGCAGGGTACAGAAACTTTGAACTTAGTTTTGAAGGATTTAGAGGCCCCGGATGAGGTCAAAAATTTGGGTGACAGATGCTTGCGCTAATATATCTTGTAGAACGCTTCGTGGCCTTTCCAGATTGGGGTCATAATAGTCAATTGGGTCAACTGGCAATGACTTATGGTCTTTGAAATTTGGGTCACCACAAATGGCAAAAAATAATTTTTCCTCAAAATTTTTGTTTGGGTTTCAAAAATTATTTTGAGCCGAATATGATGTAATAAATTGTAAAATAAAATAATTCTAAGTTTTCTCGGCCCTATGGGCTAAATTTCTAGAACCTTCTCGAGTGGTGGAAATTGCCTATATAAAGAAGGCCCGTAGTGTTGTCTAGCGCAGTTCTGGGTAGATCTGGGTAATAATTCGAGGCTTTGTCCTACAGAATATTATAAGGGAATTCCCATGTGGCTTTGCATATTGTAATTCTAAAAGTTTGTAATTCAACATTTGTGGAGACAATAAGAAGCCCATTTTCTATTCTTGCAAATTGTTGTTTCTTCTCTATTTCTTTTATGTGTTTATGGTATTAAGGGGAGCACCCTTTATCAGGTGGTATCAGAGAAGGAGTTCCTGAGTGTGTAAATAGATCGCCGACTATGAGGCAGTTTGCACTAGGACCGTGGGTTAGGGTTTTTATATAAACAGATCACCGACTATGACGCAGTTTGCACCAAGACCTAGGTTAGGGTTTCAGCGCACATCACAAAAATGCCTCCACAAAGGGAATGTGGTGGAAGAGCTGGTGTTGTGACACCTAAGGTTAGAGAAATCCAGAGACAAGTGCGAGCATTACAAGAAGAGATTCATAGAGGAAAGAATCTTAATGTTAGAAATGAAAGTGAGGATGAAGCTGAAGAAGGAAATGATGATCAAGAAGAAGTTGAAGTTTTGAATCCAGAAGAAGAAAGGCTTTTTTGAGCCATTTTCAAGATTGGGAAAAGACCTAAGATTGAGGTTCCTACATTTCCAGTGAATCTTAACCCAGAGGAGTTGATTGACTGGGTCAATGAATGTGAAGAATATTTTGAGTATGAGGATATTGAGGATCCTGATCGGGTCAAGTTTGTGAAGGCCAGACTGAAGGGTCATGCGAAGATCTGGTGGCAGGAGATCCAATTGGAGAAAAATCAAAGGGGAAAGGTTAAAATCACAATATGGGATCAGATGGTGGATAAGTTGAAGCAACAGTTCATTCCTATTGATTATGAGCTTGACCTGCTGAAGAAAATGCAAAGTTTGAAGCAAGCAGGAAGATCTGTTCAGGACTATACAGAGGAGTTCTATCGAATCCTCATCAAAATAGGCCATGAAGAAGCTGATAAGGAGAAAGTTTCCCATTACCTTAATGGGTTGAGGCCAAGCATTCAGGAGGAGTTGAATTTGGTTTGAATGAATAGAATTGAGGAGGCATAGAGGTTTTCCCTGAAAGTAGAAGAAAAGTTGAACAAGAAGTTTGAGAGCAGACAAAATGGAAGAGGTCATGGTGGAAGATGTTGTGGACGATCATATGGTGGTCAAAATGAAGATCCGAAAAAGAAGGATGAGGCTAGTAGCAGTTAGAATCAGCGAGAAAACAATTTCAATCATTTCCAAGATCAGAATAATAGAGATCAGAGAGGAAGAGGAAGAAGACAAGGCTCTGGAAGAGGAGGCTTCTATGGAACATGTTTTCACTGTGGAGAAGAAGGTCATAGGGAATTTGAATGTCCTCGGTGCCACGGAAGAATAGACAGAAGAAATAAAGACTAGGCCAGAGTTACAAATGTAGATGAAGATGCCAGATCATCACATTCTGAAGATGCTAAAAGAGGAGAAACATTGATTAACAGAAGAGTCTTGTTGAGTGGTGAGAATGAACCAAAACAAAGGAGAAGCCTATTTCGCACTAGGTGCAAGTGTGAGGGTAAGTGTTGTTCTATGATTATTGATAGTGAAAGCACTGACAATTTGGTGTCAGAAGAGATGGTGACAAAGTTGAAGCTCAAGAGATAGAAACACCCACATCCATATCGGATTGCCTGGGTACAGGATGACCATAAGGTCATGGTCAATGTATAATACCTCATCAAGTTCAAGATTGGCAGATACTATGATGAGTTACTATGTGATATCATATCTATGGATGTTTGTCATATGTTGTTGGGTAGACCATGGTAGTTTGATAGATGTGTTGTACATGATGGTCATGCGAATACCTATTCTGTGATAAAGGATGGAGTGTGACATAATCTAAAGTCATTGAATGGCATAGAAGAAAAGGTCTGTGGTAGTGCAAGAATAAATTTTGTTCATGGAAGAAAGTTCCTAGATGGTATGAGGCATGAGCATGTGTATTTTGCTTTAATTCCAAAAGTTGGTAAGGAGGAAGTAGAAGATGTTCCTGTAGAAGTTGCAAATTTGTTGAATGAGTTTTAGGATATTGTATCTGATAATGTGCCTGATGGATTACCACCAGTCAGGAAGATCAGTCATCAGATGGACTTGATTCCAGAAGTGAGTTTTCCAAATAAGGCAGCACGTAGAATGACACCTGCAGAAAGTGAGAAGTTGAACAGACAAGTACATGAGTTGTTGTGGAAAGGATTGATTTGTGAGAGTCTAAGTCCCTGTGCTATACCAGTGGTATTAGCACCAAAGAAGAATGGAGAATGGAGGATGTGTATAGACTCCAGGGAAATAAACAAGATCACAATCAAGTATAGGTCTCCATTGCCATGAATGCATGATATTATGGACTGTTTGAGTGGAGCTGTGTATTTCTCAAAGATAGATCTAAAGAGTGGATATCATCATATTCAGATTAGAGAAGGAGATGAATGGAAGACTGCCTTCAACATAAAGGAAGGATTGTACAAATGGTTAGTCATGCCTTTTGGGCTAACCAATGCACCGAGGACTTTCATGCGGCTCATGAACGAGGTTCTGAAAGAATTTCTGGGTAAGTTTGTCATTGTTTACCTAGATGATATTTTTATATTTAGTAAAACATTGGAGGATCATATGATGCATATTTTTCTAGTACTTGAGAAGCTGAAGGAACAGAAATTGTTGATAAATTTGAAGAAGTGCAGTTTTGTGAAGAAGGAGTTAGTGTATTTGGGATTTGTAGTTTCAGCAGAAGGTCTAAAAATGGACTCAGAGAAGGTACAGGCTATCCTTGAATGGCCTACTCCAAGGAGTGCTACTGAGGTAAGATCTTTTCATGGTCTAGCTAGCTTTTACAGAAAGTTTATCAGAAATTTTAGCAGTATTTGTGGAACCTTGACTGAAACAATGAGAGGGGATAGAAAAGAGTTTAAGTGGACTACTGGGGAAAAAAAGAGTTTTCAATTGTTGAAACAAAAAGTTATAGAACAACCTATTTTAGCACTCCAAGATTTTAATAAGGTGTTTCAAGTAGATTGTGATCCTAGTGGTACTGCAATAGGAGCTATTATGAGCCAAGAAGGTAAACCTATTTCTTATTTCAATGAGAAGTTAAATGATGCCAAGAGAAAGTATTCTGTTTATGATCAGGAATTTTATGCTATAGTTCAGGCATTAAAAAAGTGGATATATTATCTACTTCCTAAGGAGTTTTTTTTCTATACTGATCATCAAGCTTTACAATATTTGAATAGTCAAGGAAAGTTGAATCAAAGGCTTTTGAAATAGGTTGAATTTTTGCAGAGTTATACATTTTTTTTGAAACACAGGAGTGGAAAGTCTAACAGGGTTGCAGATGCCCTTAGCAGAAGGCAACTATTGCTGATAGAGATGCATATTGAGGTGGTTGGGTTCAATGAACTCAAGAATTTGTATCCAAAGGATCCTAATTTTGGTGAAGCTTGGGAAGCTTGTACAAAACCTGTTACTATAGACAGGACGAAATGGATAGATTTCATCATCCAGGATGGTATGTTATTCAAAGGGAGTCAGTTATGCATTTCAAAAAGTTCTATGAGGGAGAATCTCATCAAGGAGAAGGATAGCAAAGGATTGGCTAGACATTTTGGTCATGATAAAACCCTTGCTTTGGTTAGTGAGAATTATTATTGGCCACAGTTGTAGCAAGCTATGAAGAAGTTTGTACAGAGTTGCAGAGTATGTCAGATGGTGAAAGGAGTGAAGCAGAATATGGGTTTGTATCATCCATTACCTATACCAAAGAATCCTTGGGAGGATATCAGTATGGACTTTGTTCTTGGTTTACCAAGGACTCAGTGGGGACATGATTCAATCTTTGTGGTGGTTGATAGATTTTTGAAGATGACACATTTCATTCCCTGCAAGAAGACTAATGATGTTGTTCATGTAGCAGAATTATTTTTCAAAAAAGTGGTGAGGCTACATGGTTTGCCAAAGACCATAGTTTCAAATTGAGATGCTAAGTTTGTTGGATATTTCTGGCGTACATTGTGGAAGAAGTTGTAGATAGATTTTAAGTTCAGTTCGCCACATCATCCACGGACTGATGGATAGATAGAGGTGGTGAATAGGAGTTTGGGGAATTCGCTGAGATATTTGGTTGGAGATAAGCCAACAGGATGGGATTTGATTTTACCACAAGCAGAATTTGCATACAATAATTCTGTCAACAGGAGCACTGGTAAATCACCATTCTATATTGTATATGGAAGTAGTCCAAGAAATGCATCTGAATTGAGGAAGATAGATAAAGGAGAAATAAGTAGTGCTGAAGCTGAGGATTTTACAGAACACTTGAAGAACATCCATGAGGAAGTGAGGAAGCACATTACCAAAATGAATGCACAGTATAAGGCTAAGAAATATGAGAAAAGGAGACATAAGGAATTTCAAGTTGGGGATGAAGTCATGGTTCACTTACAGAATGAGCGGTTTCCAGTTGGTACATATAACAAGATGAAAATGAAGAATTTTGGACCATGTAAGATACTTAAAAAGTATGATTCACAAAATGCATATGGGGTAGAATTGCCTAGTGAGCTGAATATTTCACCAGTGTTTAACATTTTAGATTTGACAGAGTATCATGAAGGAGGGGTTGAAGATGAGATCATAGCGGCATAGTGGAGTATTCCAGCAAGTAGTTCAGATACCAAGGAGATTGAAGACATACTGGACAGTCGTGTTGGTAGAAGCACAAGGAACAGGACATATGAAGAATATCTGGTCAAGTGGAAAGAATGACCTATTGAAGATTCATCATGGCTAACAAGGGAGGAGGTTAACCATCTTGGTTTCCCTCTGCACACCTAATTTGTGACAGGGTCACTTCTCAAATTACCTTGGGTGTCTGATGCAGGAGCATCCTAGGTGTAAGGGCAATCTTTCATCACCCAAAAATATTTTTGTTTGCTTTTCAATAAGGGCTATCTTGTGTAAAGCTGCTATTTATGGAAACTTGCTATTTTTAGTAAGTTGGTCATACGATCTCAGAATGTTCTGATTTCACATGTGGAGGTTCATCTCAGTCTTATCAGCCTACCAGTAAAGTTTCATGGCTAGATTAAGTCTAGTTTTGAAGATATTAAAGATTTTCGGTATTGGCAGCAGGGTACAGAAACTTTGAACTCATTTTTGAAGGCTTTAAAGGCCCCAAATGAGGTCAAAATTTTGGGTGATGGGTGCTTGCGCAGATCAAGCCTGTAGAGAGCTTCGTGGCCTTTCCAAATTTGGGTCATAATAGTCAATCAGGTCAACTAGCGATGACTTATGGTCTTCGGAAGTTGGGTCACCACAAATGGCAGAAAATAATTTTTCTTCAAAATTTCTGTTCGGGTTTCAAAAGTTATTTTGAGCTGACTATGATGTAATAAATTGTAAAATAAAATAATTCTAAGTTTGGTCGGTCCTATGGGCTAAATTTTTGGAACCTTCTCGGGCGGTGGAAATTGCCTATATAAAGAAGGCTCATAGTGTTGTCTAGGGCAGTTCTGGGTAGATCTGGGTAATAATTCAAGGCTTTTTCCTACAGAATATTGTAAGGAGAATGCCCATGTGGCTTTGCATATTATAATTCTAAAAGTTTGTAATTCCACATTTGTGGAGATAATAAGAAGCCCATTTTTTGTTCTTACAAATTATTGTTGCTTCTCTGTTTATGTTATGTGTTTGTGGTATTAAGGGGAGCACCCTTCATCAGGTGGTATCAAAGCAAGAGTTCCTGAGTGTGTAAACAGATTGTCGATTGTGAGGTAGTTTTCACCAGGACCGTGGGTTAGGGTTTTTGTTTAAATAGATCACCGACTATGAGGCTGTTTGCACTAGGACCTGGGTTAGTGTTTCAGCGCGCATCGCAAAAATGTCTCCACGAAGGGAACATGGTGGAAGAGCTGGTGTTGTGACACCTGAGGTTAGAGATCTCTAGAGACAAGTGTGAGCATTGTAAGAAGAGATTTGCAGAGGAATGAATCTTAATGTTAGAAACGAAAGTGAGGATGAAGCCGAAGAAGGAAGTTGAAGTTTTGAATCCAGAAGAAGAAAGGCTTTTCTGAGCCATTTTCAAGATTGGGAAAGACCTAAGATTGAGGTTGCTGCATTTTTAGGTAATCTTAACCTAGAAGAGTTGATTGACTGGGTCAATGAATGTGAAGAATATTTTTAGTATGAGGATATTGAGGATCCTGATTGGGTCAAGTTTGCAAAGGCCAGACTGAAGGGTCATGCGAAGATCTGGTGGCAGGAGATCCAATTGGAGCAAAATTGAAGGGGAAATGATAAAATCACAAGATGGGATTGGATGGTGGATAAGTTGAAGTGACAGTTTATTCTTGTTGATTATGAGCTTGACCTGCTGAAGAAAATACAAAGTTTGTAGCAAGTAGGAAGATCTGTTCAGGAGTATACAGAGGAGTTCTATTGAATCCTCATCAGAATAGGCCATGTAGAAGCTGATAAGGAGAAAGTTTCCCATTACCTTATTGGGTTTAGGTAGAGCATTCAGGAGGAGTTGAATCTAGTTTGAATAAACAGTATTGAGGAGGCATACCAGTTTTCCGTGAAAGTAGAAGAAAAGTTCAACAAGAAGTTTGAGAGCAGACAAAATGAAAGAGGTCATGGTGGAAGATCTGGTGGTCGATCATATGGTGGCCGAAATGAAAATCTAAAAAAGAAGGATGAGGCCAGTAGCAGTAAGAATCAGCGAGAAAACAATTCTAATCATTTCCAAGATTAGAAAAATAGAGATCAGAGAGGAAGAGGAAGAGGAAGAGGAAGAGGAAGAGGACAAAGATCTAGAAGAGCAGGCTTCCATGGAACATGTTTTCACTGTGGAGAAGGTCATAGGGAATTTTAATGTCCTTGATGCCAGGGAAGAATAGACAGGAGAAATGAAGGCCAGGCTAGAGTTGCACATGTAGATGAAGATGCCAGATCGTCACATTTTGAAGATTCTGAAAGAGGAGAAAAGTTGATTAACAGAAGAGTCCTGCTGAGTGGTGAGAATGAAACTAAACAAAGGAGGATCCTATTTTGCACCAGGTGCAAGTGTGAGGGTAAGTGTTGTGATGTCATTATTGATAGTGGAAGCACTAACAATTTGGTGTTAGAAGAGATGGTGGCAAAGTTGAAGCTCAAGAGACAGAAACACCCACATCCATATCTGGTTGCCTGGGTACAGGATGACCACAAGGTCATGGTCAATGAACAATGCCTTGTGAAGTTCAAGATTGGTGAATACCATGATGAGGTATTATGTGATGTCATATCTATGGATGTATGTCATATGTTGTTGGGTAGACCATGGCAGTTTGACACGTGTTGTACATGATAGTCATGCAAATACCTATTCTATGATAAAGGATGGAGTGCGAAATAAACTAAAGTGATTGAATGACACAGAAGAAAAGGTCTGTGGTAGTGCAAGAATAAATTTTGTTGATGGAAGAATTTTTCTAGATGATATGAGGCATGAGCATGTGTGTTTTTCTTTAATTCTAAAAGCTGGTAAGCAGGAAGTAGAAGATGTTCCTGTAGAAGTTACAGATTTGTTGAATGAGTTTCAAGATATTGTATCCAATAATGTGCCTGATGGATTACCACCAGTCAGGAAGATCAGTCATCAGATGGACTTGATTCCAAGAGCGAGTTTTCTGAATAAGGCAGCACACAGAATGACACCTACGGAAAGTGAGAAGTTGAACAGACAAGTACATGAGTTGCTGCAGAAAGGATTGATCTGTGAGAGTCTGAGTCCATGTGCTGTACCAGCGGTATTAGCACCAAAAAAGAATGGAGAGTGGAGGATGTGTACAGACTCTAGGGCAATAAACAAGATTTCAATCAAGTATAGGTTTCCATTGCCACGAATGGATGATATTATGGACTGTTTGAGTGTAGCTGTGTATTTCTCAAAGATAGATCTAAAGAGTGGATATCATCAGATTCAGATTAGAGAAGGAGATGAATGGAAGACTTCCTTCAAGACAAAGGAAGGATTGTAAAAGTGGTTAGTCATGTCTTTTGGGCTAACCAGTGCACTAAGCACTTTCATGCGGCTCATGAACGAGGTTCTGAAAGAATTTCTGGGTAAGTTTTTCATTGTTTACCTAGATGATATTTTGATCTTTAGTAAGACATTGGAGGAGCATATGATGCATATTCGTATGGTATTTGAGAAGCTGAGAGAAGAGAAATTTTTGATAAATTTGAAGAAATTTAGTTTTGTGAATAAGGAGTTAGTGTATTTGGGATTTGTAGTTTCAGCAGAAGGTCTAAAAATAGACCCAGAGAAGGTACAGGCTATCCTTGAATGGCCTACTCCAAGGAGTGCTACTGAGGTAAGATCTTTTTATGGTCTAGCTAGCTTTTACAGAAATTTCATCAGAAATTTTAGCAGTATTTGTGGACCCTTGACTGAAACAATGAGAGGGGATAGAAAAGAGTTTAAGAGGACTAGTGGGGTAGAAAAGAGTTTTCAATTGTTGAAACAAAAAGTTAAAGAACAACCTGTTTTAGCACTCCCATATTTTAATAAGGTGTTTCAAGTAGATTGTGATGCTCGTGGTACTGCAATAGGAGCTGTTATGAGCCAAGCAGGTAAACCTGTTGCTTATTTCAGTGAGAAGTTAAATGATGCCAAGAGAAAGTATTTTGTTTATGATCAGGAATTTTATGCTATAGATCAGGTATTAAAGAAGTGGAGACATTATCTACTTCCTAAGGAGTTTGTTTTGTATACTGATCATCAAGCTTTGAAATATTTGAATAGTCAAGGAAAGTTGAATCAAAGGCATTTGAAATGGTTTGAATTTTTGCAGAGTTATACATTTATTTTGAAACAAAGGAGTGGAAAGTCTAACAGGGTTACAGATGCCCTTAGCAGAAGGCAACTATTGCTGATAGAGATGCAGATTGAGGTGGTTGGGTTCAATGAACTAAAGAATTTGTATCCAAAGGATCCTGATTTTGGTGAAGCTTGGGAAGCTTGTACAGAACCTATTACTATAGACAGGATGAAATGGCTGGATTTCATCATCCAGGATGGTCTGGTATTCAAAGGGAGTTAAATGTGCATTCTGCAAAGTTATATGAGGGAGAATCTCATCAAGGAGAAGCATAGCGGAGGATTGGCTGGACATTTTGGTCGTGATAAAACCCTTGCTTTGGTTAGTGAGAATTATTATTGGCCACAGTTCCAGCAAGATGTGAAGAACTTTGTACAGAGTTGCAGAGTATGTCAGATGGCGAAAGGAGTGAAGTAGAATATAGGGTTGTATCAGCCGTTACTGATACCAGAGAATCCTTGGGAGGATATCAGTATGGACTTTGTTCTTGGTTTACCGAGGACTCAGCGGGGACATGATTCAATCTTTGTGCTGGTTGAAAGATTTTTGAAGATGGCACATTTCATTCCCTGCAAGAAGACTAATGATGTTGTTCATGTAGCAGAATTATTTTTCAGAGAAGTGGTTAGGCTACATGGTTTTCCCAAGACCATAGTTTTAGATTGAGACACTAAGTTTGTTGGATATTTCAAGCGTACGTTGTGGAAGAAAGTTGAAGATAGATTTGAAGTTCAGTTTGTCACATCATCCGCAGAATGATGGACAGATAGAGGTGGTGAATAGGAGTTTGGGGAATTTGCTGAGATATTAGTTTGGAGATAAGCCAACAGGATGGGATTTGATTTTACCACAAGCAGAATTTGCATACAATAATTCTGTCAACAGGAGCACTGGTAAATTACCATTCCAGATTGTATATGGAAGTAGTCCTAGAAATGCATCTGAATTGAGCAAGATAGATAAAGGAGAAATAAGTAGTGCTGAAGCTGAGGATTTTATAGAAAACTTGAAGAACATCCATGAGGAAGTGAGGAAGAACATTACCAAAATGAATGCATAGTATAAGGCTAAGGAAGATGAGAAAAGGAGACATAAGGAATTTTAGGTTGGGGATGAAGTCATGGTTCACTTACGGAAGGAGCAGTTTCCAATTGGTACATATAACAAGCTAAAAATGAAGAAGTTTGGACCATGTAAGATACTGAAGAAGCATGATTCAGGAAATGCATATGAGGTAGAATTGCCTAGTGAGCTGAATATTTCACTAGTATTTAACATTTCAGATTTTACAGAGTATCATGAAGGAGGTGTTGAAGATGAGATCACAGTGGCACAGTGGAGTATTTCAGAAAGTAGTTCAGATACCAAGGAAATTGAAGACATACTGGATAGTCGTGTTGGTATAAACACAAGGAACAGGACATATGAAGAATATCTGGTCAAGTGGAAAGGATGACCTGTTGAAGATTCCATGGCTGACAAGGAAAGAGATTAACCGTCTTGGTTTTCCTCTGCACACCTAAGTCATGATAGGGTCACTTCTCAAATTACCCTAGGTGTTTGATGCAGGAGCATCCTGGGTGTAAGGGCAATCTTGCATCACCCAAAAATATTTCTGTTTGCTTTTCAATAAGGGCTATCTTGTGTAGAGCTGCTATTTATGGAAACATGCTATTTTTAGTAAGTTGGTCATATGATCTCAAAATGTTCTGATTTCACATGTGAAGGTTCATCTTAGTCTTATCAGCCTACCAGTAAAGTTTCATGGCTAGATAAGGTCTAGTTTTGAAGATATTAAAAAAATTTGGTATTAGCAGTAGGGTACAAAAACTTTGAGCTCAGTTTTGAAGGCTTTAGAGGCCCTAGATGAGGTCAAAAATTTGGGTGACGGGTGCTTTTGCTAGGCGATCTTGTAGAGTGCTTCATGGCCTTTCCAGATTGGGGTCATAATAGTCAATCAGGTCAACTAGCGATGACTTATGGTCTTCAGAAGTTGGGTCACCACAAATGGTAGAAAATATTTTTTCTTCAAAATTTATGTTCGGGTTTCAAAAGTTATTTTGAGCCGACTATGATGTAATAAATTGTAAAATAAAATAATTCTAATTTTGATCGGCCCTATGGGTTAAATTTTTGGAACCTTCTCGAGTGGTTTAAATTTCCTATATAAAGAAGGCCCGTAGTGTTGTCTAGGGCAGTTCTGGGTAGATCTGGGTAATAATTTGAGGCTTTGTCCTACAGAATATTGTAAGGGGACAAAGCCTCAAATTATATAGAAATGCATCTGAATTGAGGAAGATAGATAAAGGAGAAATAAGTAGTGGTGAAGCTGAGGATTTTGCAGAACACTTGAAGAACATCCATGAGAAAGTGAGGAAGCACATTACCAAAATGAATGCAAAATCTGAATTGAGGAAGATAGATAAAGGAGAAATAAGTAGTGGTGAAGCTGAGGATTTTGCAGAACACTTGAAGAACATCCATGAGGAAGTGAGGAAGCACATTACCAAAATGAATGCACAGTATAAGGCTAAGGCAGATGAGAAAAGGAGACATAAGGAATTTTAGGTTGGGGATGAAGTCATGGTTCACTTACGGAAGGAGCGGTTTCCAGTTGGTACATATAACAAGCTAAAAATGAAGAAGTTTGGACCATGTAAGATACTGAAGAAGCATGATTCAGGAAATGCATATGCGGTAGAATTGCCTAGTGAGCTGAATATTTCACCAGTGTTTAACATTTTAGATTTGACAGAGTATCATGAAGGAGGAGTTGAAGATGAGATCACAGCGGCACAGTGGAGTATTCCAGAAAGTAGTTCAGATACCAAGGAGATTGAAGACATACTAGATAGTTGTGTTGGTAGAAGCACAAGGAATAGGACATATGAAGAATATCTGGTCAAGTGGAAAGGATGACCTATTGNATTGAAGATTCATCATGGTTGACAAGGGAGGAGGTTAACCGTCTTGGTTTTCCTCTGCACACCTTAGTCGTGACAGGGTCACTTCTCAAATTACCCCAGGTGTCTGATGCAGGAGCATCTTTGGTGTAAGGGCAATCTTGCATCACCCAAAAATATTTATGTTTGCTTTTCAATAAGGGTTATCTTGTGCAGAGCTTCTATTTATGGAAACTTGCTATTTTTAGTAAGTTGGTCATACGATCTCATAAACTTCTGATTTCACATGTGGAGGTTCATTTTAGTCTTATTAGCTTGCCAGTAAAGTTTCATGGCTAGATCAGGTCTAGTTTTGAAGATATTAAAGATTTTTGGTATTGGCAGCAGGGTACAAAAACCTTGAACTCAGTTTTGAAGGCTTTGGAGGCCCCAGATGAGGTCAAAAATTTGTGTGACGGGTGCTCTTTTTTATTTAGACCTATAGAGCGCTTCATGGCCTTTCTGGATTGGGGTCATAATAGTCAATCGAGTCAACTGGCGATGACTTATGGTCTTTGGAAGTTGGGTCACCACAAATGGCGGAAAATAATTTTTCTTCAAAATTTCTGTTTGGGTTTCAAAAGTTATTTTGAGCCGACTATAATGTAATAAATTGTAAAATAAAATAATTCTAAGTTTGGTCGGCCCTATGGGCTAAATTTCTAGAACCTTCTCGGGTGGTGGAAATTGCCTATATAAAGAAGGCCCGTAGTGTTTTCTAGGGGGGTAATAATTTGAGGCTTTGTCCTAAAGAATATTGTAAGGGGAATGCCCATGTGGCTTTGCATATTGTAATTCTGAAAGTTTGTAATTCAACATTTGTGGAGATAATAAGAAGCCCATTTTCTGTTCTTGCAAATTGTTGTTGTTTCTCTGTTTCTGTTATGTGTTTGTGGTATTAAGGGGAGCACCCTTCATCAGATGTCTTCTGAATGCTCATGTACATATTTTATTCTGAGAAAATCGTAAAAATTGCAAAATGTCCTAAAAAAATGATCATCTTAGTGAAAACCTGGCAAACATGTGCTTTGATGTATCTATTATCCTAGTGAAAACCTGGTAAACAGGTGCCTTGATAATACCAAAAAAATATAAAAATATAAAAATATAAAAAAAAATTGAAAAAATGAAAATATAAAAAAAGAAGAGAGAAAAAGAGAAAAATGTGTTATTGATGAAAACCTGGTAAACAGGCGTCATGGTAGCAAAAATAGATTTTCTGCCAAGATGGTGAAAACCTGGTAAATAGGCACCTCTTGTTTCGCAACACTCTATCTATCGTGACATCCCTTGGCTTTCTTGCAATTTGTTCTCCCACTTTCTTGCTTTAGTTTGCTTTCCTTCTTTGGTTTGTTTTCCTGCTTTAGTTTTCTCACTCAAGCATTCGCTCTCAGTCATCTTTGAGATTTTGCTCAACCTCACATGGATTGAAACTGGTCACACTTGGGGCATCTTCCTATTCTAGGGGGCATGGTCCTATCTTTTGGATTCTCTCTCCTCTTCACATCAGTCACCAGTGGTTCTCACTGAGTCTACCTGCTAATGCCTAGATCTCACATCGATCTTTATATTTGAGAATCTCTCCCGCGTCAGTCACCAGTGGTTCTCACTAAGTCTGCCTGTTGATGCCTAGATCTCACATCGATCTTTACATTTGAGAATCTCTCCCACATCAGTCACCAGTGGTTCTCACTATGTCTACCTACTGTCGCTGTATTACTGAGATTTCTCACATCGACTTGCTATCTGCATATTTGACATCAATCTGTTCCTTACTCAAGGGCTTGTCTCCCCATTCTGATTGTATCTTTAGTTTACACTCAAGTCAGTAATATTATCAGTCCTTAAGGGAAAATATCTACTGGCACAAATTGGTGTTTCTCAACACCCCAATCAAACATTATTTTTTAACACTCTCTTTGGACACATCGGTGTTTTTTAACACACATTAGATATCGCCAACATAAACATATATCGATAGAAATCAAAGACAATGCACTCACAAGAACAACGGTGTTTTTCAACACCCTAAACACATGCACATTTGTAAACTTTGAAACATGCTGAGCTATGATTGAATCTTTCTTTGTATGTTGTCTATTCTCATGGATTTTATTTATATTTTCTTTGTCTACTGCTTGTGGGTGTGGTTTCGATGATCTGGCAATGTCAAATAAATAGGGTGTATGTGATAAGAGATTTTGCATTAAGGTGGAAAAGCCTCACATCCCTCTATCTTGTTTATTTGTACGCCAAGGGGAGGTTGGAACTATCTCCTTGACTATTATTGTTCTATTTGTTTACTTGTGTACTCTTACTATATCAAACTGGAAACAATGTTCAGGTCATCTTGGCTTTTGTGCCTTGACACTTACATTTGTTTCCTACATTTTATCTGATGAAATTCATATTCATATTCTTATGGTTGCATTGGTGCCAGTAAGGATTGTATTGACTCCGATGTTCCAAAAGTACTCAATGATGATAATTACGCGATGAGTCCAACAACCAAGTCCTAGGGTTGCATTTAGCTTAGGCTTGCATTCACATTTTAGTCTTGCATCATGATAGTTTTGGTGCTCTCTTCATTGTCTTCTCATTCTTTGAAGGTCCTCATCTTTTTTCCTAGATTCCTCTCGACTGCACAATTGTCCGGTACTCACTCTCGATCTTTCTTCATATTCTTTTGGTTAGTACCGGTCATATATTGCAAATATCCTGCATGAGATGATTAGTACCATTGCATTTCCATACATTCATTTTCATTTACATATCCATAAACATGTGCATCCATTATAAGCATAAATCAAATCGTACATAGCATTTATCTATCTAACATCTATCACTGCATTACATTCATCAAATGAAACATGTGCATTAACATTTGCATATTCGTCCATGGCATACATTTATAATCCATACATCTAATCATATAGGAAACATATCACAAGACATGCAAATCTAAAGAAATATATAAACAAGTAAAATGATGCCAAAATTGAGCTCATATATATCAAATCGATCAAATGTACAATGGTGCTATTCGAGCACAGTATATAAATATGGTGGTACAATATGTATATCAAGTGTCTCGTCTAACCACCTGGTGGAGGTGGAGGAGGTGGCATGCCCTGCTACTAAGGAGGTGGTCCCTATGGAGTGGCCTATGCCCCAGCATACTCAAAAAATGGCAGAACCTGGTCTGCTACCTCTGGAATTACAATAGTGTATGTGGCATAGTAATAGGTCGACTAAGAAGCCTCGTATCTCACCTCTATCTGAGATCTAGCTAGTGCCTCCTGTAACCCTCAGATCTCTCGATCTCTCTTAGCCACTCGGGTCTCCTGGATGATCAACTATGTCTGGAAGTCATCCCACTCCCTTTGTACCTATCTTTCCTGCTCTTGCATCCTCTAGAGAGCCTCCTATAACTAGGCTACCTTTCCACCTTCCTTTGGATCGGTCATAATAGTATCGGCCATGACGATATCCTCTCCCTACTCGGTAGATCTCTCCTGAGTGCCACTGCTCCCTGCACCTACATCTAACCCCATAGGTTTAGTGGGGATAGGAATCTATAAGGTCCTCAACTGCAATACCCTCTCCTTTTGTGGAGGTGGTTGTGGTGGCTATTGTGCCTGATGTGGTGGTGGCAGTAGCACCTACTGCTATGGTGGTGGTTGTACCACCTATTGTACCAATGGGCCTAGGCCAATAGGATCTATGTATCTAGGAAATAGATGGGCTAAGATGTGATCCTTGTATGCAGGTGTCATCCCTGCATTCGTCACCCCTACCATGTAATCCCACCTAGTTGGTGGTACTCGTGAATCTATCATGCTCTGGCCCCTGTCTAGCTGTCTCTGCCAACCCTTCTTCATCTCATTGATGAATCGGGCATAAGTAAAATAATCTAGTAAAACATCCTGGGGTCTCCCAAACTGTTGTAATACTCATGTCAACAAGAAGCGCTCAATAATGATGATAGTGCACCCGATCAAAGGGCGCGAGTAGAACATATACGATAGCACGTGTCGTGTGCCATCCCACACCTTAGTGGCTATTTATGGCCACCATATAACTACTGCCATATCATCTATCTGGGCTTGCCACTTCTCTGTCTTACCCAGTGCTAGCTGGGTCATAGGACCTGCATACCTATATATATACAATTCTAAGGGCTGCTGAGTATCATGGAATATTGGTCGACATATGGGAAGGTTCTCCCAGGCCCAGATCTGTAAAATGATGACTCCTATCACCATATTTTGTGCACCCTGATACACTATCTCTTGCATCTTGTGATACATCTATGCGAGCATACACTCACCCCATCCAAATCTCACTGTTGGTCTAGCTAACATCCTCTGCAGCATGCCTCCCCAACCACACTCTAATCCATGCTAACCTCAATATGGAACCAGGTAACAACTCAAGAAAAGTGCCAAGACAACCACCATTGGGTGATCTACTCTATACCTACTCATCAAATCCTCCCAAGAGATGGATCGACCCATCACTAGATCACCCTGGAAGATCGCTCTTAATGCCAGTGTACCTGCTCTCGGCTGAGTATCATACTCTACACAAGCCTTGTGGAATGGTACTCTCAGAATCCTATAAATGTCCTCAGGAGTGACTGTCATCTCCCCCTGTAGAAAATGGAATGTGTTCATCTCTAATGGAACGCTCGACCAGTGCACCCAATAGACCATGATTTACCTGAATATCAGGTGCATCATGAAGATATGACAATCCTAACCCATCGAGATGGGCACCATCAACATCTGATAGTCTCTGTAGCTACTCACCCATGACAGGATGGTGTGGCCGGAATACAATATCAGGGAAGTCAACCTGCAAAGAAAGCGACAAAATTGGATCAGTACCTCAACATGATTATTTTTCAAAGCAATGACAGCAAATACAACTATGGATCTATCCTAAACAAAGTCTTGAAACATTCTAAGTGGGTGACTCTGTGACATAATGAATGAAAACTTTCAAGATAGTATGCAATTCTCATGCGAGGAAACTCTTTTCCCACGTGATTTTTTTGCCTCATGCGAGACAGGATCTCTCTTCGCGTGAGATTCCATCGCATTTGATGCAATCTCAGGCAGATTTGACATGCACCTCATGCAAGCTTGCGGAGCGGCCTCATGCGAGGAAGCCGTTACTTGTGTGAGGAAACCGATTCCTCACGTGAAGGGCAACCTAGGCTGGTGTGAGGAAACTATTCCCTCACGTGAGATTGGATGTAACAGACTTAAAAAGCTTCAAAAATGTGCTAAAATGACCTAAAAATTAATAAAATTTGAAATGCAAGATGGTTTTTCAATTACTTACAGGTGCATCATACTCTAGTGGCCAGTTGTGTCATCAGGAGCACTTGAATCAGTGTGTATGCACAGTGATTCTATCAATATCAGCTAGAGCCCTCGCCATCTCTAAAGTCAAAAGTGAATAATGATTTGAAAATGACCCCTTCGGGCCTTATATAGCTTTTGACCTAATTTTTAAAAGTGCTTCATTTTCTGCAAAAATTGCACCCTTGGCTAAATGGACTGTTCTGAATCCATTTTCATGATCAAAATCAAAATGTGACACTCCTAAGTAGCTCAAAATTGAATTTTAAAATTTTGGGACCGACGTGCTTCGACACTTGTGCAGTCATTTTTCTAACGTCACTTTCTTATCAGAATCATCTCTCGTCATCATTTTCTCAGCTTCTGCAATCTTTTCATCAAAATCAACTCTATTCAATTCTAGTCAAACTTGGTCAACTATTGTCAAACCTAGTCAATAGGACCTCTCAATTGCTCTAAATAAATTCTGCCTTCTCTTGATCTATCTCTGATTCCTCTGATCTTTGATCTTACTTCTATCTGTGATTTCTCACTCTCAATCATCATTATGATGTGTCATCTTTCCATTTCACTCCTGAAGGGGCAGGATGATTGCATCATTGAATCTTTTCACATCATTCTTGAATCAATCTGATCTGAAAAAAAAAGACCCCACCACTAGGGGCATCTCATCACTTGGGGCATATTCAGTTTTTTGTACCTTATGGTCAAAATTAGATATTCCATGACCTTGAATCTGTAGGGGCATCTTGATATCTCGCATCTTGTCATCTTGTCATCTATCTTTCTAGGTATCTGAGCAATCTAACTTGGATCCTCAAGGATTATGCTTAGTTCTGGAGATAGTCTTAAAAATCTATATTGATTATCTTTTGGGACAGGTATCAGGGCAATCTAACCCTGACTCTTGAAGGTTGAGCCTCATTCTTTGGATAGTCCTGTGAAAGATATCAATCTGACCAGTGTCTAGATAATCTAACCTAGATATTGGGGGACTAAGCTTCATTCTGAAGATTATTCTTGAAATCTCATTAGGTATTGGGGTAATCTAACCCTAATTTTTGAAATTCATGCTTCATTTTGAAGACAGCTCTCAAAATCTCTTTTAGACCGTTATCTGGACAACCTAACCCAAATCCCGGAGGGCTAACCTTCATCTTGGGGAAATCTAACCCTGATTCTAGAGATATTCCTAAATCTTCATTAGCTATCAGCGGACATAGGGGCAATCTAACCCCAATTTCAATTTTCTCTCAATTGGTATTTAGATTGGTGTCTTGGCAACCTAACCTAGACTCCTGAAATCTTCATATGTCACATCAGACTATTCTTTGAATCAATGTGTTGCTCGCACATCAATTCAAAGAGGGGCAAAATGTAACACCCCAAAATTGGCACCTTACAATTCTAATCAATTTTGGTGCATTTTCTCATCATCGAAGTCCTATTGTACTAGGCAAATTATCCTTCCTAATTGACTTTAATTAACTTGGTCTCAAATGTAGAAAACCTGAATTTGTATAAATCTCACACTATATTTAATTCCTGAATTATCAAGGTTTATTAGCTAAAAATGCCTATGATTAATTAATTTAATTCTAAAGTCCTAAGTGTTTTTAAATTAAATTAATTCCACCCCCTTTAGCTAAATACACATCAAAAGGAATTAAATGAATTATTTTCTTATTTGAGTGAATTATCCTCAAAAGGAATCCCATAATTCCATGTGAAAAGCCACTCATGTGGCAATAATTCATTCTTTTAATTGAATAATTCCTTCAAAATGGTCTCACCTTCCTCCATGGAGATGAAGAGTCAGTCGTTTCTTTTCAAGAAACTCTTCATCCTCTTCTCAGGTTGTTCTATATTATGGACCTCATTTTCTTCATTTGGAGAGGATCAATTTGAGAGCATCTAAACTATAGTTTATTTTTGTCTTGATTTTCTCATTTTTCAAGCTTTATTGCATAATTACCTTAGTTTCATCTAGATTAATGGCATCTTGCATTTTAGTGTAGTTTTCTTTCATATCTAAATAGCTTAGTTCTATCATCTTTTCAAGCTTTCTAGATTAAAATATGTATTTCAATTCTTTAATTGTAATGGCATTTCTCATATAGAGTAGTTTCAATTTCAGTTTTTATCATACTTTAAAATCCTCCATTTTAGCAATGGTCATGGTTGTTGGCTCTTGTTCTAAGCGTAAATTTGACACCCCAACTAAATAGGAGGCAATAAGTCGGTTCAATCAAATTTGTGAAATGAACAATTCATGTTCATCTTTGCAAATTTGATGATTGAGAAAGGACTATGTTGTGTTTGTGCCTGATTTAGAGGTCACTTTTAGACATGTAACAGTTTCTACAACTCATGATCTTCAAATGTGGGATATGATGGCTCAAATTCAATGGAAGTGAAGATGGCATCAAACTTGTCAAAAAATTCATCATCATCATCAATCTCATCCATGACATGTACAATCCCCATAACACAATATCCCTAATGATGGCTTGATGGAGCAATAAGCTCCTCTTCCTACAATGTTTGTGTGTAGATCAATCCTGCTCCACAATCTTGAATTAATGAGGGGGGTTAGTAGCAATGACTTGCAATGGGGGTAAGCAATTAAAAATACTAAGAACAAATCTATGAACAATAAAATGACAAGCAATCAAGGAGGAATACAAATGAAAGCAAACCAAAAAAGCTCAAATCTTCTATTATCTCTCTCTACTCCTTCTGAAATGTTGTGTGTGTGGTGCTCAGTATTGGTATCAATAGCATCTATGACTTGGGAGTGTTGATAAATGATATTGATTTTGATCACAAGAATGATTTGAATGCTTCTAGAAAGAATCTTGTAGAGTAAGGGTGCATGAAAGCTTAAAATCTTGGATCTTTCAAATGGTTATGAAGGGTTGATTATATAGAATATGGAAATGATATGAATGGTTGAGATCAATCCCAGAGATTAGAGGATGAACGGTTGAGATCAAAGGGAACTGGAGAAGTGATTAGTAAACTCCGCCTCTTCAACTTGGAGAGAGGAGATAAAGTTCGGTTAATTGAACAACTGATTATGAGTTACCTTTTGAACTAAAGAGGTAATTTGGAGTTACCTTTTTGAATTGAAGAGGTAGGTGGAGTAATTCATGCAATTAGAGATCTGATCAAGAGTTCTCTTTTCTGAACTAAAGAAATGATTTAATTGAATATTTAATTCATTTTTGTAATTAAAGTATTCAACATGTGAGATAATTGAATTCTTTTTGGATTTAGAATTAAATTGAATCAATTTAATGAAATTGATTTAATTAGAAGAATTAATTAATAAGATTAAATATTCAAATTTAAACTTTAGAAAATTGAATTTAATTAATTAATGAAGATTAATTAATTATTTAATTAATTCTAGGTATGATTAAATTATTTGGGGAATGAATTTAGAAGAAGTAGATGATTAATTAACGATTAAAAAACTATTAATTAATAGATGAAAATTAGTGTTTTTAATGTAAGGTCGCAAGTATGTCCATTTTAGGGTGTCTACATTTACCCCTCTTTGATGCATTGTGGCTTGTCGCAGTGTGTCAAAGAATCTTCTATTTTGATCTTGCCCTAGCAATAGCAACTGTATTTATGCCCCCTCAACAAATTTGAGCAAAAATTTGCGACATGAGTATTAATTTTTTGATACTGTAAAATGATTATCTGGGTATCTGATCATTCGTGAAAATACTTAAATATGCTACTGATATCAGGTGTGTAACTTTTTGGGGCCCAGGACAATAAAATAGGGGTCCTTTAGGAATTAGGGTTTCCTTGGAATTCTTATAAATAGCTTGGAGGGCCTCTCATTTGTCACTTTGCACTCTTGGAGCTCCTGATCTTCTGGTGAGTTTTTCTTTAGTTTTATCTATTTTTTGAGTTGTTTTTTAGCGATGTTGTGAGGACTCACCCCGACCCATCACAGCCTTACTGCTCGATCATACTTTGATACTTTATATTTTGATACATTGATACACTTTTTGATTATCCTGACAGAGACTCAAGATATTATGTTATGATGATGATTATATTGTGTGGATTACATTTTGATATGGATTAGACCTAGATCAGATGATTGTTTTTTATTATATATGTTTAAATAAGTGAACTGATGAGAAGATCGAATCATGATTAGACTTGATTATTTCATGGATGTTATGTCATGATGATTATATAATCTGTATGTTTTAAACCTTTCTATATGAAAATCGCAATTAGGAATTCAATCTTGCTATTGATTGATGTTGCTAATTATAAATTGAAAATATATATATTGCATGGGATTTTATTATCTTGGACTACTGATGCTCAATTTTAGTGTGCAGGAAAGAGAACCATGGAATTATTTGGAGAATCAGGGCTAAACACATGTGAATTGAGTAAACAAAGGTTTAATCCAATAAGGGATTGAAACCTTGTTGTAATGTGATCCTTGTTGTAAACGTAATCTGAATGTGTGTTAACAGTTTAATACTCATGTTGTTGTTTGGACATGTCATTGTGAATGTGATGTGTATTTTGTCTTGGTGTCACTTGACACCTGTGTTGTCCATGTGGATGATGACATGTCAAATTAGGGCCTGGGAAAGAATCACCAAACCTAATAGGATACTATATTAATCCCACTTTCATATAGATGTCTTGTAAGGATCACATCAAGTTGGAACTCGAATTTGAACTTTAGGGGTACTTTGAAAGGGTCAAAAGTGACCCTAGAGTGTATTTTTGGCCAAAATTAGTTAACCCTAAGGGGGTACTTTGGGTTAGGGCTAGTTTTTACCTATGGAGTAAACCTAGATCACCATTATGGCTCTCCAAAATGCCTACTTTTAAAAAGTGGCGAAAATAAAGATGGCCACATGCATTGACTTGTTCCACACTCCTTACTAAACTCACAATTAAGAGGGGAGACAAGAGGTAAGGAAAAAGGACTAGAGGGCATGTCTCATTAATTTCTAAGTCTTGAGTACACTTTAGGGGCATTTTTAGAGGATTGGATAAACTTAGTGGGTGTTCACCCACTCTCCAATTTTGGAGACAATTAGGTTTGGAGAAAGAAAAGGAAAAAGGATAAGGGCTCTTCTCAACCACACTATTGCCTTTTTTCTTGGACCAAGATTGGTGAATTTCTTGCCATGGAGGAATGCTCTTGCACTTATGATTTGCATGTTAAATGTTTGAATGAATATGTAGATCTTGTTTGTTTCATATATGTAATCTTGTGAGGTGTTGTTGTATGTAGATGTTGATGTTATGTGTTGGTTTGGGAAGCACTTGAATTTTGTTTCATCTTTTGCTCTTTTGGATTTGGGAGTATTGTTCATGGGAGTTTAAGGCATTACTCACCCTTTGGGAAGGGAAGAAGTGGCCTTGGGTGAAGGGGTTAGTTGGGCTCTTCATTGTAGTGAGAGTCTCTTCTCTTGGAGAAGAGGGATAGTTTCATGGGGTACGGGCTCCATGAAGCCATGTTGTAAAAATTGTTTTTGGTATAGAAATGACCAAATTGTGTATATGGAAGGAATTCTAATTTTAGCCTTGGAAAGACATGGGAGAAAACTCTTGTTGAAAATTTTGAATGCAATGGCATTCTCCTCCTTGGAAAATCCCACCTTCACCCTACTTCAATGGGTTTGGAAAGCCCATTTGTGAAAACCTTGGTTGGGATTAATTTGTTGTGCAGTTGTGTTAGTTGTGAAATTTTAAAATGTGCTAACTTGTTTAGTCTTGGTTCTCCAAGCTCAGGGGTGGCCTCTCTTGAGGCCTTGGTTGGGAGGTGAGCTCCCATTGTTCCCTTCATGTTTTATTATAGATTTTTGAAATCAAGTTGGAAGTGGAAGGTTTTGAAGGAAGCCTTCTTTTTGGTATTGTTGAGAAAGAATAACTTTGTAGTTGCATGTTTACCCCTTGTGTTTGAGGATCATTTTTACCAAATGTTGTAAAGTTTATTTGTAAGCTTGTTGAGCAAAATGTATCAAGCTCTTATTCTTGTTGTAATAATTTCATGGCATGTAATTTTCAATTTCCAAGTTAAGAACACTTCATGTTTCCGTTGTAATTCTGAAATTTTTGCTTAATTAGATCAATATTTCATTCTCAAAATCATTGCATTTCCATCCCTTGAAAAGAAGTGATTAAATTACTAAACATAGTAAGTCATAGCAATCGATGTAATAATGAAAACAATTACCTATTATTAGTGATCAATTTTAATTGTATAAGGTTTGGGCAACAAAAATAAAAATAAAACAATCAAATTTCATGTATCTTCAAAAATGTATACAAACACACCTACCATACATTCCCAGAAAATAGAGCATAAAACTCTCTGGAAAATGTATGGGGAGGGATTTAATTCCCTCCCCTTACACAAAGAATATTCCATTATAGATTCCATTCCTAACTCCCCTTTATTATCCCCCTAAACATACCTTTAGTTACCCTCTTAATACTAATTATTAACTTTTATTGAGAAGGCTTAACTCTTCTCCCGTCCTCATGGGCCCCACTAGATATTCCCCTCCTATCTTACCTCCTCCCTATGTGAAATTCTTCATGGCATTCAATACCTGCAAATTAATAAATCCCTGGAATAATGCACCCCTCTATGTCTATGGATTATAGTATAGTTTAAAACTTTTGGATATAGCCTTGGGCCCCACCTACCCCGCTTGGATTTCACAAGCCTTTGACCTTGCTGCCACATAACTACCCTTTTCATGTGAATTAACCTTGCAAGGACCTCCACTTTGAAAAGGACTTTCTATGGCCCCCACCATTTGGGTTCCATTCAAAATCTCCAAGGCTTTCTTCATAGGGAAATTTGCAGGTCTTGGGGGACACGGGAATTCACACCCCTTCCCCACCCACTTGGCAAGTGGGCCATGGGGAAAGGGGATACGATGTGACCCTTGGGAAATTGCTAGGTGATAGGTAAGAGGTGCTAGTTAATAGGTAGGCTTAAGTGTTATTTTTATAGGTAGCTATAGGTAGTTTATTAATAGTTATAGATTTAATTACATAGTTAATTTAGTTTAGTATTCTACTTTTTATTTAAATGATATTATATTCTCTCCATTGTGGACATTATTATAAATAGATTTTTATTTGTAAATAGATTAAGTTTGTAAATAGATTTAAATTTTGATTGATCTTATATAAATTAAGTGATCCCACCTAATAGAGGTTTTTTTATATTTAAATTGTGTTAATTAATTAGTAGATTTGAACCTTAGTTTTGTGTGAAAAATATATAGAATGACTGTATGTTATGGATATAAATTCCTCATTGTTTAATTATAATCATGTAAAATTGTTAGATATAGTTATTTAATGGTGTAGTTAATTATTGATAAATGGATATAGTTTTTTTATGTACAAGGAAAATTTAGATAGATGTTAATGTCAATAAATTGGAGTATGTTGCCTATGTGTTTAAAAAGGTTAGAGGTCTAGGTAAATAATCTACTTGAATCAATTTAATATTCTATTAAAGAATTTCAAGACTAATTGTTTACCATAATCGCTCTGTTAAGTTGCCTGCACTTGTCTGATTCTTTCTTTGTCCTGACATTGATGGGTGACTATTTTGTGTTCTTTACAGTTCTCTAGGACTTTTTTGTGGTGTCGGGAGTCGAGACCAATAGGTCTAGTATATTGATTCCATCTTTCTGAGGATGAGAGGGATGTTCTTAGGTAGTTAGGTTTATACTGGATTTCATATATTCCTGACATCACCACCAATAGGGGTCTGATCTATGCTTTACTAGAGACCTTATAGGAATAGTTCTATTTGGGATCGGAAGGATGTGCACCTTCCATCTATCATTAGAAGAGATTATTTATTGGTCGTGTTAGTTATCATATTTACATGATTGATTTTCACAACACCGATAGGGTGTTGCGCTAGTTCAACGAGAGACAGATGTGATACAATCTTATTGTTACTTTGTCCGACGGTCAAGGGATGTTACCCTCTGGGGTGTTGTAGTTTCTTCTTGATGTTGTGAGGACTGATTTCATGGGTCTAATTCTTGTTGCTTGGATGTGTCAATTAGCCATTGTTGATGCAAGTAAGTTATAATTTTCCACACTTGATGCTATTTCTCTATTATTCTCTCTTTGTTGTAGATACTCTCTTGATTAGTTTCTTATGTTTTATCATCCATATGGTACTCATAATGAACTTGTTTTTGTGCAGGCACTACCCCTCAGTTTGATACATGGTGGCTACATGATCGACCTGCTTCTCTTATTGATGTTTCTCATCTGGTTGTGGGTACCATCATGAGAAGGCGTCAGTAAAGATGGAGAGGAGGGAGGGATAGAGGTAGGGGTTGTGGACAGGGTGGTGGCAGGGATAGTGGATGGGGTGGTGGTAGGGATGTTGGTAGAGGTGGTGGTATGGATAGTGGTTAGGGTGATGGGAGGGTTGGGGTGATGACATGTAACTGATTGGATGTTTGATGATGTTAAGATGAAGATAATGCAAGGGATTAAATCAGTTAATGGTTTGTATTTTCATTGATGTCAAATTGATATCATCTATACGGTCATGTACATAATGCCAAAGACTTCAGAGAATCAATGGAACAAAGGTTATGCTTTCAGCAATGCATAAAATTCAATTATTCACTTAGTGACAAAAAAACACCGATGGAGTGCACACCGACGGTCAGAGCAAAGAAGAACAGTCACAATGATACCTGAGGAGCTAAAGTATAGTGTTCCCTGATGAAGAAAATCCACAGTGATGCCCGATGAGCAAAGTTAGAAGGTTTTCTGACGAGTAAAATTCCAATGATGCCTGACGGATAGAGATCACAAAGCTAACTAGAGTCACACCGACGGAACTGTCAGTTTTCACTAACAACTAACTACAGAAGTGACCGATGGAACAAAGAGTTAAGAAAATGAAAAAATATCTAGCTGGCCAGAGCTAAAGATAGACATAACTGGTTGTTTTATTTGTTTTATTTGACTAGAGTTAAGTGATTGATTTAAAGATGATTTGTACAATTGGCAAGAAGATAATTACAAGACAAATCAGGAGTTATGCTTTAAATCTAATTGGCTGGAATGTTTTTCACGCCAAGAATAAAGAATCAAGAAACAGTGAATATCATGTCTAAATAAGAGACAAGCTTAATTCATTTACGAATGGGATTAAGGAGACTGAATAGAAAGAGGATGATGAAGAGAAACTGATGAAGAATATCTTCATACAGTCCTGATCAATCAAGTTGAAGGAGAGATAAGGAATTATGCAGACACTGATGAACAGTGAAGCATAGCATCACAAAGCAAAAAGTGTAGAGCACAAAGAATTGAATTAATACATTGATCAGAGAGGTAATGTACTTAAATAGATCTGAAAATCTACAATTCAAAGGTTCATTAGAAACAGGTCATAGTGTTTCAGTTTAACCATTGAAGCATCAAGTCTCTTAACCGAGTAGGACTTAATAGTCTTCTATATATTGAGGTACATCCCAATGAGTGCAAAAAGGTTGATTCATGAAAGTAGCATTGGACTTTCCTAATACCTATTGACATTCTAAGAAGGAGGCTGATTCAATGATGGTAGAAATAGATGCCCGATACTAAGTGACAACCTCTTTGTATAAAATCCTCCAACAAGGTCACACTTAACCGTGTGTTTGTAACCTTTAATAGGGTTGGCTCATAATAGGGCTCACTTTAGAAGAGTGAAAATTTAGGGTACTAGTCCCAGTGGTTTTTCCTCTAATAGGGTTTCCACGTTAAAAATTCATGTGTTATTTGTGTATGATTCATTTCTTTATTATTTTGTATCTGACATAGTTAACATTGGATTGATCGGTATACTCTGCTTATTTACTGAGTTTTGGTAAATAGTTATACTGCTTAGCAGCAATCAAGAAAGATTAAGGATTGACAAAGAACACTGATAGCTAGTTAATCATTATAAGTATCTCACAGCATGCATCTTGTAGGGACATAATAATCTGAGGTTTATTGATTGGTGGTTAAGTTTGAAGGATAAATTTTGAGGCCACTGATTCACTCCCCCCCCCCCCTCTC
>MU228537.1:233330-244964 GCA_018584345.1 Thuja plicata | reverse complement strand
AATAGAAGCACTTATGGCTAGAAGAATGCAGAGAGGCAAAGGTAAATACAAAGGCAAGTTACCACTTGTATGCTTTAATTGTAAAGAGATTGGACACTTTGCTGCAAGATGTCCTAACAGAAGAAAACATGATAGAAGTAATGACACATATTTCAAGAAGAAAACTAACAGAGGTGATAAAAAAGATTACAGAAGTTACCGACAATCAGAAAGAAGAGATACCCGAGACTACAAGGACAAAGGCAAGAAAGCTAGCTACCTAGCTGCTCACAAAGATGAAGATACTGACACTGAACCTGATGAAGACATCAAGATGGTATTTGTGGCTGTGAAGGATGATTCAGATGAAGATGAAAGGTATGTAGAAACTACACTCATATCTAAGGTTAGCAAGAATGACATCTTGATTATATATAGTGGCTGCACTCACCACATGACTGGTGACAAAGAAAAGTTTAACACTTTTGAGTATTATAATGGTGGTATAGTAAGAATGGATAATGATACACCTTGTCCAGTTGAACGTAAAGGAACTATAATATTGAATAACCTGATTAAATGTGAAAATTCTTATTAGGTAAAAGGATTGAATTATAATCTATTGAGTGTTTCTCAGCTGAATAATTCAGGTCACGGAGTAGAATTTGAGAACAAGAAGGCAAAGATCTTCAATGAATGAGGAAAATTGATTGGTGTCGGTGAATAGACAAAAAAGTAACTTATTCTATCTGAATGATACTAAAACCACTTGCTTAATGACTAGAAACAAAGACATATGGTTGTGGCACAAAAGATTGTGTCATGTGAATTTTGACAAC
Source organism: Thuja plicata (assembly GCA_018584345.1). Taxonomy (NCBI): domain Eukaryota; kingdom Viridiplantae; phylum Streptophyta; class Pinopsida; order Cupressales; family Cupressaceae; genus Thuja; species Thuja plicata. The sequence continues at coordinate 244,146 of MU228537.1, read as the reverse complement.
ATGATGAAAATAAGAAGGAGAAATGTAAGAAGCTTACCGACGATGACTAAGCCTGACAACATCATGTGCAAGAATTGTCAAAAAGGTAAACTGACAAAGTCTAGTTTCAAAATTAAAACCCATACATCTAATGATATTCTAGAATTAGTCCATACTGATCTATGTGTACCAATGAGGACAAAGAGTTATTATGGAGATAGATATTTTATTCTCTTTGTTGATGATTACTCTAGAATGATGACAGATATGTTTCTAAAAGATAAATTTCAAGCATTCAAGATGTTTAAATGGTACAAGGCTATGGTAGAAAAACAAAGTGGTAAGGATCTAAAATTTTTGAGATCAGATACAGGAGGAGAATTTATATCAGATGAATTCACTAATCTTTGTAATGCGCATGGTATAAAAAGACAGGTTTCTACACCAAGAACACCATAGCAAAATGGGATTACTGAGAGAAGGAATAGATCAATAGTTGATTGTACTAGAACACTAATGATAGAGAAAGGCATCACCCAAATCTTTTGGAGGGAAGTTGTCAGTACTGCTATCTGCACATTGAATAGAGTACAATTGAAGAAGGACACAAAAAAAGACACCTTATAAGCTATGGTATGGTAAAACACCCAATGTAAGTTACTTCAAAATCTTTGGTAGTCAATGTTATATCTTAAAGGATGATAGAAATGGAAAGCTTGACACCAAAAGTGATGAAGGTATTTTTCTAGGGTATTCCACCAAGAGAAAAGCTTATAAATGTCTTATCAAGGCTTCTAACAAAATTGTTGAAAGTGCAAATGTGAAGATAGATGAATTTGCAAAAAAGAATGAGCTGGAAAGCACAAAAGAACCAAAGGACTACAACAAGTTTGTATATTGTGAAGAAATCAACACTCTTCCCGAGCAATAGTGCTTATTTCCAAAACAACAAAATGTTGCAACCGACAGTTAGACTGTAATTACTGGCGGTCAGGATAATGATCAAAATAATGTGCAAGGTGATGAAGAACAGAATGAAGATCAAAATAATGATCAATTTTATACAAAAAGAGTTGTACCTATACTTTCAAGATACGTAAGGAGGAACCATCCAGAGATCCAGATCATAGGAGATAAGAAAGTTGGTACAAGAACAAGAAGTAAGTCTTTAAACTCAAATTGTTTAATTTGTGAGTTTGAGCCAAAATTTGTCAATGTTGCACTTGATAATGAAGAATGGATAAGTGCTATGAATGATAAGATTGAGTAGATTGAGAAGAAAAAAACATGGTCACTTTTGCCAAGACCAAATGACAAGAATGCCATCGGTACAAAATGGATATTCAAAAATAAGTTGAATGAGAATGGAGAAGTCACAAGAAACAAAGCAAGACTAGTATGCAAGGGGTATGCATAAGAGGAAGGTATAGACTATGGAGAGACCTTTGCACCCATTTCTAAGATAGGAGTAAGAATATTACTTTCTTATGATGCATTCAAAGGATTCAAGGTATACCAAATGGATGTCAAGTCAGCATTCCTAAACGGAATACTTGAAGAAGAGGTATACATTAAGAAACCAGAAGGGTTTGTCGATCTAGACAAGAGAAACATGGTATGTAGACTTCACAAAGCCTTGTATGGATTAAAAAAATCTCCTAGAGCTTGGTATGAATGACTTCATTCCTATCTTATAAGTATTGGATTTGTAAGGACTAGTGAAAACAATATTCTTTATTTGAAGAAAGATACTGATGCTAACACTTTGATTGCTAAAATATTTGTTGATGACATCATATTTGGAGGCAATGATATGCTATGAAAATCACTTGCTAATGAAATGAGCAAATATTTTGAGATTTCTATGTTTGGAGAGATCAAGTTCTTTCTTCATCTACAGATCATTCATTAAAGTGAAGGTATTTTCATTACACAGTCCACATACATTAAAGAGGTCCTTAAAATATTCAAGATGGAAGATTCCAAACCAGTTGGAACACTAATGGCTACTGGATGTAAGTTGACAAAGGAGGACAAGACAACACAGGTAAATCATACTTTATACAGATCAATGATTGGAAAACTCATGTATGTTGTACACACTAGACCAGATATTGCACATGTAGTAGGACTTGTTGCTAGATTTTCTACTAACCCCAGGGAATCACATATTACTACTATGAAAATAATTCTAATATATCTGAAGAATGCTAAGGAATATGGCTTATGGTATAGAAGAGAAGGAAAATTTAAACTTAAGGTGTTTAGCGACGCTGATTGGGCTGGAAATCTTGATGACCGGAAGAGCACAACTAGAGGAGCATTCTTTATGGGTGACAGACTTGTCACATGGATAAGCAAGAAGCAAGGATGCATCTCTTAGTCTACTGTAGAAGCAGAGTATGTTGTTACTGCTACAAATTGCTCAAATATTGCATGAATCAAACAGTTACTGGAAGGTATGTATATGAAGATCTTAGAACTAGTAATTATCTATTGTGATAACACCAGTGCAATAAAAATTTCCAAGAATCCAATCATGCATTCCAAGACTAGAAACATTGCAATCAAGTATCATTATTTGAGAGAAAAAGTTCAAGAAAAGGAAGTGACACTTGAGTATGTGCAATCCAAAGAATAATTGGCTGATACCTTCACCAAGCCACTACCCAAGGATACATTTGAGTAATTTAGAAAGAGACTAGGGGTCAAACCCTTGTCTACTAGTAAGTAAAAGACTGAAGGCTGCATCAGCCTACATACTATCAGAATATCATTAATGTTGATGCAAGAAAAAACATGAACTTCAAAGCTACATCTATATACATACAGGTATATATCAGTACTGAGCACCAGAGCATATTGACATATTACTGATGGATAAGGGAAATTCAAGGAATATATTATGGATGGAGAAAAATGATTGTTTGACATGAATGTCAGATATCTGTAAGATATTTGATTGGAATTATTGTCAAAGGGAGAGAAATTATCCATATTATTAGATCTTTCTAGAAAGGGAGAGAGATTATCCATTACTCCAACAGGGAGAGATTATATCCTTAGGGAGATAAATTGTATGGAAATATTCTACAAAGGGAGAGTTGTCGACAAGAGAAAAAGACATCAAAAGAGAAAGAATAGTCAAGGGAGAGAAATTGACACAAGGAGAGGACATAACACATCAGAATAAAGAGAGCTACAAGAATAAAATCTAAGCTAAAACATAGCTTATCGATGGTCAGACAGTTATCGATTATCAGAACAAAATGATTGGTAGTTTGATGAATCTCGACTGTTGTGTTTCATATTGTATTAGAAATAGTATAGTGTGATAATATAGTATGTTTCCATCAATGCTAAAGGGAGAGATTGATGACATGTAACTGATTGGATGATTGATGATGTTAAGTCGAAGATATTGCAAGGCATTAAATCAGTTAATGGTTTGTATTGTCATTGATGTCAACTTGATATCATTTGTATAGACATGTACATAATGCCAAAGACTTCAGAGAATCAATGGTACAAAGGTTATGCTTTCAACAATGCATAAAATTCAACTATTCACTTAGTGGAAAACAAACACCAACAGAGTGCACACTGATGGTCAGAGCAAAGAAGAACAGTCACATTGATACCCGACGAGCTAAAGTATAGTGTTGCCCGACGAAGCAAAACCATAGTGATTCCCGATGAGCAAATTCAGAAGGTTGCCCAATGAGTAAAATTCCAATGATGTTCAACGGATGGAGATCATAAAGCTAACTAGATTCACACCGATGGAGCTATCAGTTGTCACTAATAACTAACTACAGAAGTGACCGAAAAAATAGAGAGTTAAGAAAATGATAAAATATCTAGCTCGCAAGAGCTAAAGACAGACTTAACTATTTATTTTCTTTGTTTATTTGACCAGAGTTAAGTGATTGATTTAAAGATGATTTGTATAGTTGGCAAGAAGATAATTATGAGACAAATCAGGAGTTATGCTATAAATCTAATTGGCTGGATTGTTTTTCACGCCAAGAATCAAGAATCAAGAAACAGTGAATATCATGTCTATATAACAGACAAGCTTAATTCATTCACGAATGGGATTAAGGGGAGTGAATAGAAAGAGGATGCTGAAGAGAAACTGATGAAGAATATCTTCATAAAGTCCTGATCAATCAAACTGAAGGAGAGCTAAGGAATTCTGCAGACACTGACGAACAGTGTCTGCATCACAAAGAAGAAAGTGTGGAGCACAAAGAATTGAATTGATACATTGATCAGAGAGGTAATGTACTTAAATAGATCTAAAAATCTATAATTCAAAGTTGCATTAGAAATAGGTCATAGTGTTTTAGTTTAACCATTGAAGCATCAAGTCTCTTAACCGAGCAGGACTTAACAGTCTTGTATATATTGAGGTACATCCCAAGGAGTGGCAAAAATGTTGATTCATGAAAGTAGCATTGAACTTGCCTGATACCTATTGACATTCTAAGAAGGAGGTTGATTCAAGGATGGTAGAAATAGATGCCCGATACTAAGTGATAACCTTTATGTATAAAATCCTCTAACAAGGTCGCACTTAACCATGTGTTTGTAACCTTTAACAAGGTTGGCTCCTAATAGGGCTCACTTCAGAAGAGTAAAAATTTGGGGTACCAGTCCCTGTGGTTTTTCCCCTAACAGGGTTTCCATGTTAAAAATTCATGTGTTATTTGTGTATGATTCATTTCTTTATTGTTTCATATCTAACATAGTTAGCACTAGATTCATTGGTATACTTTGCTTATTTACTAAGTTTCGGTAAATAGTTATACTTCTTATCGTTAATCAAGAAAGAATAAGTATTGACAGAGAACACCGACAAACAGTTAATCATTATAAGTATTTCATGGCATGCATCTTGTAGGGACATAATAATCTGAGGTTTATTGATTGGTGGTTAAGTTTGAAGGATAAATTTTGAGGCCACTAATTCACTCCCCTCCCCCCTCTCAGTTATTACTAACATGGTGTGGTGGGAGGGGAGATGGAGATGGAGATGATCTCAGGCTAGGTGATGATGGTAGGAGAGTTAGGACTAGGGGTGTGCATGTGATTGGTAGGAAGGTTGGTTTGAGTGTTGTACTAGAAGAGGATGAAGCACCTTAGCTAGTTAGGAGAGTGCGGCAGCGTACAAGAGTTGTCTTTGCGGAGAGGGATGAGGAGAGGGGTGAGACAAGGGTAGAAAAGGAGATGGAGTATTTGGAGACTAAGGAGGTGGATTTTGAGGAGGTAGGGTCTAGCTCTTCCACTGGTAGCACCAATACTAGCAGTAGTACTAGCAGGAGTGAGAGTAGTGAGGAGGACTCTTGGGCAATGTGAGGCACTGGGGAGGATGGATTGAGTGGTAGGGGAGAGGAGGTTGATTTGGATGTGGCTATGGCTGGGATGGATGATTATCCCTTTAAGGTGGAGAGGATGGCTCAGGATATATTGGATATGTGGGCTAGACTGACAGCTTCAGAGGCATGAGCTACTTCCTTAGAGAGTAGGGTCACTATTGCAAAGAGTCGGGTTACTGATGTAGAGGCCATGGTTACTACTGTAGAGAAAATGGAGAGATAGTCTTGTACAGAGTTCAAATCCTTCATTGATGGCATACAGGATGCATCCCATTAGGATGTTCTTGATATATTTTGGAGATATGGGCGTGAGGCCCAGAGAGATATAGACTACTAGTGTCGAACCTATCAGAAGGTTGTTCCTTTTGCATAATGGGTGCCTAGTTATACTACTTCCTAGAGATCTAGTAGACTAAAGAGGTCTTAGAGAAATGGTGTTGGAGCTTCTTCTCCACAGCAAAGGACTGTACCTGATATGCCACCCCCTGTCCACCTGGCGGTGAGAGTGGGGGTAGCTCTTGTTGATACTCTGTCCTGATCCATTTGTATTTTGTGTTGTACCATTTCTGTAGCGATGATGTAATAATATATTTGATGTTGTACTGATGATTTGTATCCCTGACATACTGATATTTATAGACATTTATGTTGATCACCCTCTTTTGTCAGACTTGCGACCGTTCATTTGTACTCAGATATGAGATATATATGTGTATATATATATATATATATATATATATATATATATATATATATATGAGATGCAGCCTTATGATTCTATATGATGTGAAGTTTTACTTTCTATATGTATGGTTTTATAGGTTGATGCTTTATGATGAAATGTATATGATGTGATTCTATTATGAACTGTTAGATGTATGATTTACTTTCCTATGATACTGACATGTGTATGCAGGATGGTGTTCTATGAATGCACTTTATATGATGATGTTTAATGGGTGTATTTGATTATTGATCACTATGTATACACATGCTTTCTTTTCTTTTTGCTTTTAATGAAAATAAATGAATGCAATCTACTATGCGCAAAATATCTGAGTAAATGCATTTGTTAGTTAGAATAAATTTAATGGGAATTTATCTCTAGAATTGATTGATAGATTGGACTGATAGATAGGATTGTGGACCCAAGTTGCTGCTGATTTTTCCAAAAAATTTCATCATTGCACCTTATTATGAAAAAGGAAGAGCATCCAATGCACCCAGATATTGCTCATCTGGATACCACTATGATCTCTGATAACCAAAAGGAGTAGAGAAACTAAAAAGAAAGAGAACCAAATGTACCCATATATTAACCATCTGGATACTGCTATGATCTCTAATTTTTAAAATAAAGAGAGCCAAATGCACCCAGATATTGACCATTTGGATACCACTATGATCTCCGAATTTGAAAAGAAAGAGAACCAAATGCACCCAAATATTGACCATCTGGATATCGCTATGATCTCTAAATTTGAAAATAGAAAACCAAGATAGAAAACCCAATGCACCTAGATACAGACCATCTGGATACCGCTATGATTATATTGGTAGAAACAAACAGAAAATTGAAAAGGATTATCCAATTCTTTTCCAAGGTTAAGCTCAGATTGTGGAACTGCGTGGCCTCCAGATATGTGACAGCGTCTATCACATTTATCCTAAATCATCATTGCCCCAGAATTGAATTGAAACAGTCCACAAACAGAGATCAAAGAAAAATATATCATGATCCATCATAGCTACTCGCATCACTTAGTGGCATCCTTGAGTAGTGTAATAACGTAACTGTGAAAGATAAACTGACAACAAATTAAGGGACCTAGTCAACAATTTAATGTTTGATTTGCTTGATTTTTTGATGCTTGATTGTGTTTGGTTTCAGGAATGGATGACTCATATAAGGCTGATCTGTCTAATTTTGAGCGTATCCATCACTATGTAAGACAATTGATTTGTTTGATTTTAAGATTTATTGATTGATTCAATTTGAATACATATTGGATTTGCTGATAACGTTGAGTCATATGAGTTAATTGTGGATTGGTGAAGCTCATGATTTTTACCTTTGATTGATGATCATCTTTCACTTTGTTGTTAATAGAATTGGTTTTTATTTCTTGATATTTTACAATTTTATTTTTTTTATGATGATTGATTTTTTTAGGACATTTTACTCTTTTTAGGATTTTTGTTGACTTTTTAAGAGTTTTAGGGATTTGTTTTTAGGACTTTTAGAATTTTCCCCTAGTCTAGTGGACCAGTACAAATCATGGATAGGCGTGATGCTCAAAGGGGATTGTGCTTTTGAAAATAAGCTTGGGTAGATATTGCATGCAGGGAGTACAAGATTTTTATCTTTTGAAGTTCATTGATGGCAAAGCAGGATTTGAACACTTGACACTTGTTTTCTAGGTTTTCACCAAGGTACCTGCCCAATAGTGCCTATTTGCCAGATTTTCACTGAGAGAGAAATTCTGTTTCTCTTTATTATTCTCTCTTTTTTTAATTTTTTTTTTGTTGGAAAGGCGCTTGTTTGCCAAGTTTTCACCAAGGTAAACTTTTGTATTTTTGGTTTTTTGTATTTTTTGGATATTTAGATGTGTGCCTTTAACTTTGAGACTTTAGGAATAGAAAGGTGCATGCTGATGATAAAACCTGGGAGATGATCTCCTTCTTAAGTCTCCAATTGACATTCCCCACTGTTGCAAGATGTGATGATGTCATAGGGTCCTAGCCAATTAGGCTTGAACTTTCCTTGTTTTACTATTTCTGCTTGGTTCTTTTGATTCTCCATAATTACGAGATCTCCTACCTCAAAGGTTTGTGGTCTGACCTTCTTGTGATAGTTTCTTCTAAGGCAATTTTGATAGCCTTATAAGTGATTGAGTGCATTCTGTCTTCTCTCATCCAACAGTTCTAGTTCATTGAGTCTTGCTACTTTGTAGTCTTCATCCGAAATGATGTTCTTCAATGAGATTCTCAAAGATGGGATTTCAACTTTGAGGGGTAGGACCACCTTTGATCCATATACTAGTGAGAATGGAGTTTATCTTGTGGGGGTTCTCACACTAGTTCTGCATGCCCATAGTGCAGGACTGAGTTGTAAATGTCAGTCTTGCCTTGATTTATTTACTATTTACTTTAAGATCTTTAGGATAGTTTTGTTTGTGGCTTCATCTTAACCATTTCCTTGTGGATAGTAGAATGAAGAGAAACCTTGTTTTATGTGGAACTATTCGCAAAGATCTTCAACATCTTAATTTTGAAATGGTGTACCATGATCTTTGAGTATGGTTTGAGGGATTCCATATTGACAAATGATGTTGTTTAATATGAACATAGATATTTGCTTACCAGTGATGTAGGTGAAAGGAATGGCTTACACCCATTTAGTAAAGTACTTCGTTAGTGCAATGATGTACTTGTGACCATTAGAAGAGGTTGGTGTAATCTTACCCACTAGGTCAAATCCCCACTTAGAAAATGGCCATGGTGAATTGATGGGCTTGAGCTCTTGAGCTAGTGCATGGATTAGATCTCCATGAATCTAACATTGGTGACACCTTTGCACATATTTTTTAGCATATATCTCTACTATGGGCCAGTATGCCATTCTGATGATCTTCTTTGCCAAACTATTATTGATACCGACATATCAAGAGCTCAAGCCCATCACTTCACGTCATGGTACTAGGTGGATTTAGGACCAACAAGGACTCAGTGATTGGTGCTTGATATGTCGGTATCATTAATTTCTCTACCACAAATTTGAATATGGTCTCATTGCCTGGCATGTCAATCAAGGATGATATGGTAGCCATCACATCTACTACTTTGTTTTGAACTCTTGGTACCTACTCGAATACAATGAAATGAAAAGAAGCCTTCATCTTGTCCATCAGCTCTTTATATGGGATTAATTTCTTGTCTTTTTTCATGTAGTCATTATTTACTTAGCTGATGACTAATTGGGAATCACCATAGACTTTTAGGTTCTTTATCCTCCATTGTATAGTTGTCTTCAATCCAATGACTAGATATTCATACTCATCTATATTGTTCATGCATGGAAATTTGAGTCACAAAGACTTAGGAATTTCATCATTATTTGGAGTAATGAGTACTATCCCTACTCCTGCACCATGCTTGGTGTATGCCCCGTCAAACAATAGTTGTCAAACCTCTATTGCTAGTTGAACTGTGAGAATGGATTCATCTGGAAAGTTAGATACTATAGGTTGATGATCTTGTATGGGTGCCTCTTCTAGTTGGTCTGCAATTACTTGTCCTTTGATAGCCTTTTTGTCTATGTACTCTAAGTCAAATTCACTTAAGATCATCATCCATTTGGTGAGCCACCTTATTAGTGTTGATTTACATAATAAGTACTTCAATGCATAAATTTGTGCTATTATCTTTGTTTGATGACTCAGCATATAGTGTTATAACTTCTAGGAAGCAAAGACAACTGTGAGACATGAATTTTCAATTGTTGAGTAATTTAGCTCATAGCCCACCAAAGTTATGTTGAGGTAGTATATGGCTCTTTCCTTGCCTTGGTCATCATTTTGTGCCAAGAGAACCCCTAGTGCTGACTTAATTAGTGATATATATTGTAACCACCCAGATTTGGTCTTCTCTGACCATAAACTCTATTTCCCCTAAGTGTTCTCATACCCCCAATTATGTTTAGACAAATCTTCAATCGGCTGGCATAATTCATTTGAACCAGATTTAATATCCTAAGTGATATAATGACTAATTTACATTAATCACTTTAGCCAATCAAATCAATTCAATCCAATCAATTCAAATCATAACCTGGCTAAGGTAATTAATTTAAAGGGAATTAATGAAATCCTATCACTTGCAAAATCAATCCCCTAGCCTAATTTATCCAATTTGGCTATAGTCCTAATTAATTATTACAAAGAAATCAAAAGCTTAGATGATTAATTAAATTCCTATTATTGAGTGAATATGTTAATACAATAATTCATTTCATTAATATTCCCTCTAACCTAACCAATCTCAAATATCCAACCCTGAGTTCAAACTCATCCCAACCCCTTCTCACATGCTAATTCTTCTTAATTGGATAATTAAACCTAATTAGCTAATCCCCCCTCCACTCATTCTCTCTCCTCCCATCTCTATCTCCTTAATCACATCCCTTAAGCCTTAAACCTAATCCTAAGTTACCCTTAAGCTTATCACATTCCATTAAGGTGTGATTAGAAATTCAACCCTCCCCCTAAAGTCAAAGTTGTCAAGCTTGATTCTAAACCCTCACCCATACCTCATTAATGCTTTCATAAGTGAAGCATTAATGGCTCTTACATATTCCTTCCACCACTCCTCATTAATGAGTCTTACACTCTCATTAATGGCAGCCCTTCTAGAGTCTTCTCCCCTTCCTCCATTTCTTCTATAAATAGGATGGATTT
>MU228537.1:188059-224765 GCA_018584345.1 Thuja plicata | reverse complement strand
TCATTAATGCTTTCATAAATGAAGCATTAATGGCTCTTACATATTCCTTCCACCACTCCTCATTAATGAGTCTTACACTCTCATTAATGACAGCCCTTCTAGAGTCTTCTCCCCTTCCTCCATTTCTTCTATAAATAGGATGGATTATGAGCTCAAATGGCCCTCGATTTTATGAAATATATTGTTTTAATGCTCCTAATTTTGAAGAATTGATAGCATCCTTATGCTTCCCATATTTAGAGAATTGAAGAAGCAATCTTATGTTTCTCATGTTTTAGGGATTTTCATAGTGCTTTCTAGCTTATTTCTTAGTCATATTGTTATACTCTTCATTTCTAGAGCTAGAATGCATGTTTTTGAATCATTTCGATTACTTTTCATTTGAATCTTCTGTTCTTAGGTTGTATTTGTCACTAGAATATGCATTATCTAAGGGCTATTATGTCATTTTTCATACTCCTCCTAGATAGGAAGCAATAGATCAATTTTAGTGATTTCTATGTTTGCTAACCTCTTGTTTTCACTAATGCAATGATGTATTGAAGTGTTGTGTCTCTTAACAGGTACAAAAATCACACACACATATATAAAATAAGTGGCCTACCTTGAATGGGTGGCACCAATATAGGAGACTTTAATAGATAATCCTTGAAGTTTTGAAATGCTTTCTCGCATTGTTCTGTCCATACAAAGGTCACATATTTATGCAGTAGGTGTTGGAATGGGTGACACTTATCTTCTAGTTGAGCAATGAATCACCTAATAGATTGAAGTCTTCCTTGTAGACCCCTTAGTTTCCTTAGATCGGTTGGTGGTGGCATTTCAAGGATGGCCTTGACCTTTTTTGGGTCTACTTTGATACCTTTATGTGATACAATGAATCCCAGAAGCTTTCTAGCGGTAACCCTGAATGCATACTTTTTGGATTTAGTCTGACCTTGTACTCCTACATTTGATCAAATATTGATCACAACACTTGTAGGTGAGTCTCCCTGAGAAATTATTTGGCTAGTATGTAATTGACATAGTCTTCCATTATTTTATGAATTAGATCGTGAAAGATCATGGTCATTTCCCTTTGATAAATTTATCCTACATTTTTAAGGCCAAATGGAATAACATTCCAGCAATAAGTACCCTAGGCACATGTGAATGTTTTCTTGTGTTGGTCCTCTGGTGCAATCCTGATTTGGTTATATCTGAAGAATCCATCCATGAGTGATAACATTTGGTGTCCTACTGTTAGGTCAACTATCATGTCAATGTTTGGTAGAGGAAAGTCGTCCTTGGGATAAGTTTTATTGAAATCCCTGAAATATGTGCATATATAGATCTAACCATTATGTCTGGTTACTAGCACTGGATTGGATATCCAATCTGCATATGGAATTTTTCATATGAAGCATGCATCTAAGAGTTTCTTCAACTCTTCTTTGACAAGTAAAGTGATATGCGGATGCATCTTTCTCAATTTTTTCTTAACAGGTTTTGCATTTGGTAACAATAGTAGATGATGTAATACTAGCTCTGGATCTAGACCTAGCATGTCTGAGTAGGATCATGCAAATTTGATTTTTCTTTCCTTGATGAAGCTAATGAACCATTATCTTTCCTCTAATGTAAGTTATTTTTCCAAATAGATACGTTTGGGGTTCTTTTCATCACCTATGTTGACTTCTTATGTTTCCTCAGCTAGTAACATTAAATTTTCCTCTGTTAAGTGGAGGAGTTCTAGCTTTCCATCCCCTAGTGCCTCAGAAAGGCTTTCACAAAAAGATACATCTTTTATTATTTTTTTCTCATTTGTATGGTCAGAAAGCACCTTACGATTTTCACTTATTGACTTTTCTTATTTCTTTTTCTTTTTCTTTTTTGACTTCAAAGAGGAGCTTCCTCCCCAAAATAGGTTGATCTGTCAAGATCAATAAAGAAACATAATTTGTGGTCCCCTAATGACATTCCTTCTCGGAGTCCCATGAATTTTGTGATGGCTTCATCATTCTCAAAAAGATCTATGTCAGGTTTTCCTTGTCGATCCCATTCTATTAGTGTAGGGTGTACTAGACTAGTCCTCGAGGGGGGATGACTCTGCTTGGGTAAATGAGACTTCAGTGATAATTCCAAAAAAATTGGGAATGTGATGTGGACACACCACTTAAGGAATTTTTATTGATACATGGTTGGTATTCTATGGTCATTTGTTCAAACATATCTTCAAGGTGTATAGTATTGATGGACCGAGGGGAATAGTTTGGGATGGTTGGTTCATAATTATGGAGGGATCTCCACTCGTACTTGTGGGAATCCATCATGCTAGAATGATCATTAGATTTATCACTTTCCTCATCATCTTGGATAGTTTGAGTAAGGTTCAATTGGGAATAAGAGGTTCCACTTCTGATGGCAATAACTTCTAAAGTATATTGCTGATTAGGGCATGCTCCAAATTTTTCCCCCGGTGTAATTCTAGAATTTACTCTTGGTCTATGGGTGTGTCTCAGATGGTAGTACTAGTTTTGTTTTTTCCATAGCCTAACCATTTTTTGTTTCTCTGGGTTGGCGGTAAAGACAGTTCTATTAAGCCTTGTTGTCTTGCCCCCAGACAAGTCATACCATCATATCCACATTTTTGTAGCATAATGAAGCTGGCTCCATATTTTGACAAGGGTATCTATTCTTGAGGTGTTTCTTGTGGGTCTTGATACAACCAAGTGTTTATATCTAGATCAAAAGGGTTCTCTTCATCTATGCCCTGATTTGAAAAATGTGGTTTTTGGGCATCTAAATAGAACTGGTTCCAGAGTTCCAGGTGTTGTCATTGGTTGAGGCATGCCATATGATCTGGGACTTTAAGGGATGTTAGTGATAGTAAAAGCTTCCTCATAGTTATATACTCACCACTTATTTTGTCTGTATTTGATATCTTCCCCACCTTTCTTTTATGTCTTTGGGAATAGAATCAGAGCTGGAAGGAATGCTTTCTTCCTGATTTAAAGGCACTTGATTATCTGTACTACTTCTAATGGTTTTGTAGTATTGGAACAAGATTGGATCTCCTTCAATGATTATCTATTCCCCTTGGTATGGGAACTTGATGAACTGGTGATAAGTTGAGGGTACAGCTTGCATCTCATGGATCCATGGCCTTCCTAGTAACATGTTATATCCCAAATCCAGGTCTAGGATTTGAAATGGGGTGTTCTTTATAACTGGGCCTATCCTGACTGGTAGCATGAGGATACATTTTGAAGATTTTTCCTCCTTGTCATATGTCATCATATTTATCCTCCTGGTGACATCAATGCTAGATTTGGAATATCCCAACGTTTTTATTACTTTCAAAGTACATATGTTTAACCCAGCTCCACTATCAATGAGGACTCTTCAGATTGTGTGTTTGTGAACTTGGATAAGAAGATGTAGGGGATCATTATGTAGAGGCTTGTGCGACGGTACATCATGGTCTATAAAGGTAGCATGCTTGTTGGTAGCAATGTAATTTACCATGGTTTGGAATTTCTCTAGAGTTATGTCCCGTGGGACAGTTGCATTTTGAAGGGCTTGATCCAGAGATTTCTTATGCTATGGGGATATGTGCAAAAGGTTGAACATAAATATATGGGAAGGTATCCGCTTTGGTTGATCCACTAGAGTGGTTTGTGGATCAAAGGCTGTCAGAGGATTAGCTAGTGTAGCTAAAGTGGAAGGCACTCCTTTCAAGACAACTTTGGAATGGCGCATGGTGACAACACATTTTTTATTTGGATCTTTGATATTAATTGTAGCCATACGGGTATCTGAAGGATTAATGCAATTGAGTGTTATCAGCATTAGCATAGGTGTAATTCACTTGTTTAGACTATCCACTAGACCTTGAGGATTTCCCTTTGTTCTGATCATGGAATGTATTGTTGAAGATTGTGTGATCAATTGTACCTTTGGATTGGGAATTTGTGACATTGATAGCCTCTGTGTTGATTGTAATTCCCTGCCAGGGAACCCAGGAGAACTAACCTAAACATGCAACCAAGATAACAGGATGATTTTTTTTTTTAAATGTTTATAAACAATAATGTTAACAATGCGGAAGCAACACATGAGATAACATGAGATACACATAAGTACAACTCAACAAAGGTTAAAAATATCGAGGGTTCCTTGACGTAGAATTACTTAAGAAAAATAATCTATGAAGTACAACTATAAAGTACATAACATAAAGGATACATCAACTGAATCCAATAATAAACATCTCATATAATAAGACCATATATACAACTGAATCAACATCCACTGCACATGTCGCAGGGTATGCAATAATACAATACATCCTTTGAAAGGATGGTAACCAATATACACATATGGTACAAGTATACAACTCATGAAACTGAACAAGACTCCAGAAGAACAAGAAGAAGATAGAAGAAGAAGAATTGCAACAAGGATCATCCAAGTATGAAGAGGAATGTCAGATCTCAATGGTAATAAGAATCACTACCACCCAATTGCGTGGAACAAAAGTTCCACTCCCACCTTGTTGAGGAGATAAAAATAGGCCCACTCACATGGGTATACAATAAGAAGGCAACATCAAAGGTACATAGGACCATCATAAATAAATGCATAGGAAGATCCTTGAAGCTCTCTAAATCACAATAAGGAGATCTACAGAATACCAGAGGTAACCAAAACACATAGGATAACCTAAGCTATATATAGGAAGGTGTCATCATGTATGTCTAACCCTTGAATTTTGTCATAGAAATCTCTCAATAGATCTCAGCACTCAAGTGACCATACACGGTATCAATGACTTCTCAAACAAACAAAGTCACTAATTATGCCAGATACACACCCCTCAAGGCGACAAGCATCATCTCATCCTCCATCTTAGCCTATAATAGTGCTCAAGCATGGGTGAGGCATTACATCTTATTAGATTATACTAAGGCATCCTAATAAGGTATTATCTTATCACTTATTAAAATTACTTACAATAAATGATCCTAGCAGCCACTTGTGAGCTCCGGCACTTATTGTAAGACGCCTCCTACTATAAAACTAGGTAACCTACCCTAGTTTCACAAAAGAACATCATAAAGGTATATCATAAACCTCATCACTGATTTCCTCTCATATAGGGATACACCCTCAGAGAATCATAACCAATATCAAAGAGAAGAACATAACTCTTGAAACTACTTCTTGCCCATACAAGAACTGTTGGTTCTCAATTAACCAAAATCACTTAGAATACTCTTACAAGATCACATAAGACTAGTTAAACAACCATGTTGGGTAAAAAGATCAAGACTCAAAATCGATCTCAACAAAAACATGCACTGAAGTACACAAAACACCAAAGAAACAGAAACCCCAAAACCTCTGGTTTTAAATCCTGATAGCCAACTAATCCCAACAAACAACTGACACATTGCAGTATCGTAATAGGGAAAGAAACACACAATCTTTTAAATCAGTCACTCAGAAGACACATCATCGCATAATGAGTACGATTCTAGAAAGGCAATAAAATTCAATGATAAACTTATTTATAGTTACACTATGCAAATTAGTTTATCTGATAAATTTACTAACAACAATATAATTTCATTTTCTAAAGAAAATGCAAATATAACTCCTATAGGTTAATTTATAAAGTCTAACATATATAAATTAACCTATTTAATAATTACTAAAATTCAAATATAATTACAAATAAAAGTTTTTTTTTAAATAGAATTTCTAAAAATAGAATACCCACTACACGCTAATTCAAAAAAAAAGTTTTCTTTATTATTTTTTTATTTTTTTTAAAATATAATTTCTAAAGAAATATAATTTCTAAAGAAACATAATTTCTAAAAATAGAGTTCTATTGCATGCAAATTGACAAAAAACAAGAAAAATATTCTAAATTTAATATTTAATTTTTTTCAAGAGGAGTTTTCTCTAAGAATGCAAATTGACATAAACAAGAAAAACATTCTAAATTTAATAATATTTTTCAAATGAAATATTTGCATGCAAATTTATGTAAACAAGAAAAAATTCTAAATCTAGTATTAATTTATTTTCAAGAAGGGTTTCTTTCTCAAGCATGCAAATTTAACTCAATTGACTTGTTTTCATGCAGATCTGATCTCAGTTTTGGCAAGAACATGGCAAAGGTGAGTTTTCTACATTCAAGGTATGATATTAACAAATCCAAGGGTTTAAACCCTTTCTTGGCAATAATCATCAATTTTCTTTTTAAAAAGGACATTTTTCCTAAATTGAAACCCTAAGGGCAATTTTGAAACAAATTCATTTCCACATAAAAACCCTAATGCCCATTTTGCATCTAACACCATAAAATGAAACCTTTTTACCCACAAGCACAAATCTGACATGCAAACTTGAAAGAAACCAAAAAATTGAACCAAGAACATGTTTCTTCAATTTTACATCAATAAACCACACAATAATCAAACAAGGAAGATCACACAAAGGATCCAATCTTTTCAAATGCATGGAAGACGGGGATCTGAAAGCTAGAATTAACATGAACAAGATCCTACCTCAATAACTGATGAGAGGAACAAACTCCACAATTCCAAGCAAAGAAGAATTCCAAAAATGCTCCAAAATACTCTCAAGCTTTCACAAATCCTTCATCACCTGATTTTCCTTTCTCTCCTGATTGAACAATCTCCAAAATGGCTTTGAATCCAATGATATAGAAAACCCAGCGATTAGGTTTTCAAAAGTGAAAACCCTAAAGGGAATATAAATTATCTAATTAATAATTAAAAGAAATTTTTTATTTCCAATTTTCACTTAAAGCATGCATAACTCAACTTTATAATATAAAAGCAAAGTCACAATTGAAAATGCATGAGAATACATTTCAATTAAATAAATCAATTAATCATGCAAATTAAAGTAATATTCAATAACTCAACTTTGCACAATTAATTGAATTTAATATTTATTAAATCTCAATTATTTAAATCAAGACTTAATAATTAAATCAATTAATTAAATATAAATATTGAATTAATATTGAATTATTAAATAGCCATATATTTCATATATCAATGTTTTAACCTTATTAAAGGTGCAATAATTAACATTAATATTTTCCATAAATAATCATTAAATAAATCAAGTGAAAAGCATCATTAATCCATCTAAAACCCATCTAAATAGATAAACAGTTGAAATAAACAACATCTGAAACAGAAACCCAAACACACACAAACAGGCTCACGAATCCAAATCACTTGACGGATTCAACCACTAAGATAGTCAATCATATTCTTGTCCAGTTATAGGACAAAATAAGGGTTTAGGGTATGGATTTGGACCTGAATATTATCTCCCCTCTCTTACCATTGAGATATTACGATAGGGCATGCTCACTCCTACCAATTCAAGGAAGACGTATCCTGGTACCTACAAACATGTCATCACAAAGATGAACATATGCATACATATAATATAACAAACAATGGTTGAGACTAGTTTATCATGTGGATCTTGTTGAAACAAGTAACTACAACTCTGTCTCATACCATACCAAACACAACAAACAATAATGTAAATCATCAAAATGATCCGTGTGCATATAAATATAGGGTCAATATTGTTAGAAAGCCTTAATTAAAATGATTTCATAACATAAACATAACCAACATGAAATAATCATAAATCATATGCAAATGGGTGATATAATACAATTAACAATGGATCAATAGCATAATGAAAAGTAACGCATGAATATCCTCAAAATCACCTGAAATAACCAACACAAATATAAAAATGCCTAAAAAAGATCAGAAACTGACACAGACAGGCAAACCAAGGGATAGGTATTACATCGATCATATCTTGTATGGTATTTTTTCAATTGGCAGAATTTGGGTGTCTTGTATCTTTTTACCTGATGATATTTACAAAATCCATTATCATTCCACCAGTTGGGTTTCACAGCACCATGTTCGTATTCTATGATTTTGGGAAGAGCGATAGTATTAGTTTGAATCAGTTGTTTAAAGGTTGACTCTATTGACTCCCCTAATGGTGTGTAGTCTCGTTTAGGAAATGGAAACCTTTGTGGGCATTGTGCTTTGGGTTGGTTGTTGGACACAGTTTCTAATTACATAGTGGGTGGTTTATTTTGAGTGTTCACTTGCTAAGTGTTCACCATGGGTTTTTGATTTTTCATAGGTGCTCCTTGTAGTGAAACCTTGGGTTGAGCATAGTTGACTATTTTTACATCAATGAAAATATCATTGGTGACATTCTTGTTCTTGTTCCATCATTTGGATTTATCTGTTGAATTTTTTTTTGTGTTTACTTGGGTAGGATCTCCAAGGATACCTCTCTTGACCATGTTTTTCTCACAGTGAACTCCTCGTTCAATGAGTTTCTTGAAGTTTGGAGTGAGCTACAATTCTATGGTGAATGACATATCTGGGATCAAATTGTCAATGAACATGACTATGAGGTCTTGTTCGGGAACATCATATGTTTTTTTTTTTTTAACGCTCCTCCACCTTTGTAAGAATTTAACAAAGGATTCTCCATCTCTTTTCTTAATGTCGCAGAGGTCCTTGATGCTGACCTTGTGTTCGATGTTATGATGGAAGTGAGAAATGAACTTTTCAGTGAATTCTCCCCAAGACTGAATATTGTGGGGTAGGTGTGAGAACCATTCCATTTCTGGTCTAGCTAGACTCTATGGAAATAGTCACATTAGGTATGTTTCATCATGTGCTCCTCAATGCAGCTAGCAAAGAACTCTCTAATATGTTCTACAGGGTTGGTACTGCCTCTATATTTGTCAAATTTGGGTACCGAGAAGTGAGTGGGAAATGGAGACATTTGTAATGATTAATCAAATGGGTATGGGTACAAATCTTCTGTTATGTAGGACTTGGTTTGCCCCTGATTTTGCATGTCCATCATTTGGGTTTGTATACTTTGCACCTTTTGTATCAACATGTCTGTCTGAGATTGAGGAACGTTTGTGGCATTGAATCTCTGTGTTGTGTTAGGTACAAGGATTCACCTCTATGTTCCTTGTGTTGGGACATGTGATTTGGTCCTTGGGACTTGATATTGGTTCCCTAGCATCTGAGTTTGATACTGGGGCATTTGATTGGTCCAAGATTGATGTTGTTGTTGTCATTGTTGGGGTTGTTTTTGTTGTTGGGGTTGTTTTTTTTTTGTTGTTGGGGTTTTTTTTGTTTTTGTTACTAGGATCCCTATAAAAAAAAAGGTGTAGCCTTTGGTGGATGTTGACTAGATGTCAAACCTGTAGAGATTGATCCCTATGGGAGTGAGGTATTGAGCCCAAAGATATCAGGGATAGATTGTAGTGTTTGAACAGTCACAAAAGGGTTGCTTCATGTTTATGAAATTCATGACACAGCATGAGTGATTTTTGTAAAATTCCATGAGGTCGATGCTTGAGATACACTAGTGACCAAGGGTTCACTTAGTTGGGAGGCTTTCATGCTTTGTGTGGATGATTTTCTAGCTTGATTTGCAGAGCTAATTTGGTTTGACATGATCTGCACTGATGTCGTTGTTGTTGATGATGGAAAAATTTGAGATATCACAAGTTTTGTTTGAGAGGGTCGAGTGTTAAGATTAAATAATACTGAGAGGGGGTGAATCGATATTACAACACTTTAAACATGAACTTAATAATTTCCAACTTAACCATATAATTGTTGAAATGAAAATAATATAAGCACATTACACATAACTCATAACACCATGAATTGTTGTCGAGGAAACCCTGGCCAAGGAAAAACGCCAATGGGGATGGTACCCATAAATATGTACTAAATGTATAGTGTCCCTATTAGGATACTTAGCCCTATTAGGAGCTGAATATTACATTAGCACATTTCCCTGTTAAGGGAATACAAAACCCTGTTAAAGGTATACTAAGCACACTGCTCTTACAATCAAAATATAGTTATGTTATAATCAATTCTTAGTAGTGAAAAGTACAAGCATCAACTTATGCTTAGATAGTTCTAGTTTTAGTTTTCATAAACATCTTCCTAACATCACAATGCATCCATATCCATCTATCATTCCACATACCATCTCATATCTTCTCTTAACAAAAATCTCTTCATATATATATGTTATTACATTATCCAGTCATCTCTCAAATACATTACAAAATAGAATTAATACTTATGCAAAGAGTAAATACAAATTTGGAGACCTTATAAAAATAAATTATAGGTTATCCACAATCCCAATCCAACTTAGCATGTTTGGATTCCATGTCATACTCTCTTAATCGTCGTGACTATTCATCTACCCTATATCACTATTTCTTTGTCTCCGCATGTCTTCAATACACTGTAACTCACTACGATCAACACCAAAACTCAAGAGATCTTAATTGGAGGTCAGACATACCCAAAAATATCCATTCCTAAGCTTGTAAGTCTTCATTCTCCATATACTAACTTCACTATCCAAAATTTTACTACTATACTTTGTATTTTTGTTTACTGTACTTAGTCATTTTGCAATCTGCATCTTGAAACTATAAAAAAATCCAAGCGATCATCATACTAGATGTGTTGCCATAAATGACAACCCTCAAGTGTCCCATATCACTCCAAAATTAATCAATTGCCAACAATCTCTCCCTTTTTTATTGATGGCAACACTTAGTGAAAAATGACTAAGTGTCAATACCAAAAAGATGTTTGTGTATATCTTTTACATATCTCCTTTACTCTATACAATTTCCAAACATTTTTAATCTCTTCTATTCTCCACCTTTGACATGAATGGAAAGGTAAAAAAAACATAGAATACATCAAAACTGTACCACTGCTTACCAGAAAATTGAGACCATCTTTAGTACATCTTAGAAAGAGTTTTTTGAGATCTTCACTTCCTTTGTCCAGGTCTTCACCAATATCTGACTCACATGAATTAGCTTGTTCAGTGAAAACAAATAATTTTTTGCTACCTTTAGCTCAGTAGGCATATGTGATGTAAGGGCCTGCATTGTCTTCTCCATGTAAGAGATATGGACTGAATTAATAACTTGGGAGTGATTAGACTCTTCAGCATACCAAACCTTGTCATAACTCTCCCTTTTTTTGTATCTAGTACACTCAGTTTGTCCAAAATATTGGACACCTCGCTGTCTATCTCCAATACAGATTGTGAGGAGGTCTCACAACTATCTGTCATCTTATCCAAAGTAGTTCTATCCTTCGCTACTATGCCATCAGTTTTCTTGATATGTATTATATGATTTATATAGTAACTGTATAACTTCCTTCCATGTGTGACACAAATTTTAGCCTCAGATGTAGTCTTGTTCAGTATTCCCAAGTCCCATGAAATATACTTGCACACTTCTTCCAATTTCTTTGTGAGATATTTCATCTTAGCCTTCTCTTCAGCGATCTTCTCTAATGACTCATAGTGAAATTCAAAGTCATCTAGTGCCTTGTTCAATTTCTCTACATCATCTTTTCCTTGAAAAATAATAGGTGCTAGAAGGATTTTGTTAAGAGTGTCAACTGCTCTTGTCATTACCTTAGTCTTATTCTCTCCTTTCTTCTCAGATCTTTCTTTAGATTTAGAAAATATGATGTAGGATAACTTCATCAGCTCATACACATCCATGTTTTCAACGTTAGTGCTCAAAGTCTTGTCTCCACTTTCCAACAATAAAGGTGAAGAATCAGATCTAAAAGTTTCATGTTTCACTTCAACTTTATTCACTGTGTCTTCCACTGTTTCATCAATGTTTTCTTTCTATTTTTCTTTCTCTATCATATCCTTTTCAATGTTTGTATCCTACAAAAAATAGTCATTCACATCCTACAAAGTGTCCAATGATACAGGCACACCATAAATATATAAATTTGGTTGCTTCACAGTGCTTACATATTGACTAGTATCTTCACTAATTGATTTATCAAGATTTATTTCAGCTTTCCTTGATGATTCACCTTTCTCAATAGATTTTTTCTTAGGAACCTTAGGTGGAGAGGTATTCTTAGTTTTAGTTCCCATCAAGACCTTTTCCATGGCCTTCTGTGTCTCCTCAATTACTTCATCATATCTTCTTCCCATTATTTTTACTAATCTTGTCTTGTTTCTAAGTAAGGGTTTTAGTTCACTCAATATTCTCTCCATCTCCTTAACAGATACAATAGGTAACATATCTTCAATTTTTTGTTCTCTAATCACTTCATCTTCTTTTTGTGCTAATTGTTTCCTTATCTCCAATTTCTCATATAACTCCTCAGGTATACTGCCTCCAATTTCTATCAAATTCTTCTTAAAAACAAGCAAATGATTAATTACTATGTCTTCAATCATAAGTTTGTCAGATGCCTCATACTTGTCATAGTATTTATCCAATGAAACAAGATTCCCTTTCTCAATTACCCTCTTCTCTATAATTTTCATTTCTTTCTTCCAAAGTTGTCTCACATTAGTCACCTTTTCTTCAACTTTCTTCTCTTCTCCATCTATCATCTTTTTCTTAGGAGGTGAGTCTGGTTTAGTGGACCTTGTGTTTCTTCTAGGAAATTGTTTTGTTATCTCTTCCTATGATGGATATTGTGGTGGTGAAGGTGTAGATACATCAATTACAGTAGAAAGTGGAATGATTATCTTCACATCTTCTAGAGGTGGAAGGGTTGTAGCAACAGTGCTTGCCAACCCAAAAGCTCTCTCTGTCATTATCTTTCTAACTTCTTTCATTTCTTCTTTTGATATAATAGCCTTGGCTGCTAATTCATCAACTACATTCTCTACTAACCTTTTCCTCAAAGCTCTCATTTTTTCCTCCCTAATATTTGTATAATTTTCCTCATAAGTACCCTATCTTTATTCTGATGAATCAACTTCTGAAGATAGAATGTGTTCCACTTGCATAATCAAAACTTTAGAACTAACCTCATAACCCAGTAGATAAAACCACTTATTTCTAGGTAGAACTACCTCAAACAACACACAATCAGTTTCAACCATGAAACAGATTGAGTCCTTGTATTTCTCCACTATTGCCTTGGGAATTCTCTCCCTTGCCTTCATCTCTCTCTGTAATATTTTGATCATAGAAAAAAATTCACCATCTACCCATGTCTTCTTTTGTCTCCTATAACTCTGAGAAATCTGAATACCAGTAGGTACACTATCCTTCCAAGCTCTAGGGTGCATACCTGGAAATTTGTGAAAAAATTGGATGTACATATGTATCAACAAAGATCCAAATTTGAATCCCTACGAATTATATTTCTTAATATGCCTTACATTCTCCAAGAATTGTTGTGTTAGTAGTACTTCACAAAGGTTATACTTGATGTTTTCCTTAACCATTTTGTAAGCCATTAAGATTACTCCTGCTAATACTGAATTGAGTTGGCTGCTATAATGGGGTTTATAGCCTAAAATCATAGTAATCAATATGATATCTTGTTGGAATATATCATTTATTGTCATCGCTCTATTGTCCCACTGCGCATGTGTTAGGGTTTCCACCATTGTCTTAGTGTTCTTCTTAACAAAAAGTATTATAGCAGTGTTTTCCAAACCTATTATAGCATAAATTGGATCATTTCAAATCTTCACAGGCTGATCTCCAAGCCACATAAACTGGTCATGAACTTTGCTTAGAATGATCTTTATCTATTCTTCTTCATCGAAGTCATAAAGTTTGGTTACCTTCATTACTTAGGTTTTTAATATGTGTGAACTCATCCTTCATCTTTCCATCATCTCCTATCATGTCTTCCATCTCACTAGAAATCTCATTATCTCCCAAAGATTCATACTTGCAATGTATGTAAGCCCTAATACCTTTGACATGTAGAACATTGTAGGGTGTTTATGAAAATATGCCTTCGGGATCATCCTCAGTTAATTAAAAAGGGTGTTTCTTAAACTTGTATCTAGGTCTCTTTGCAACATCAAAAATCATCAGAGTATCCATTTTCAAAGCTTCAAAAATGATCTAAATACATCTTTATCTGCTAAAATGTGAATTCATATTGCGATCAAACTCTTCAACACACTCATTTTGATTCTTCTTCTCTAGACTCTGTTCTCCTCAGGATCTTCTCTTCAAATGATGTTTAAACATGTTCTTTCAATTAACCTTATACTTCTCTAAGTGAAGAAATGACACAGTTCCCAATAAACTCATTTCAACACATAATCTAGTCAAATAACAATCTAGCGATCATACGATACAGACTTTTAAAGTCATGCTATCACAAACATCTATTCCAAAACATTTCTACATACTCTCCCTAAGCTTGCAAGAGCTTACTCCTCAAATTTAGGGGCTGGATAGATTTCTGATGTTCTCTTCCAATGCTCCCCTTAAGGCCATTCTTGGTCATATAGGTTGATGTAGAAATGTTAGCATCAGGCGAAGACTCAGTAGCATCTACTGATTCTTCCTGAACCTTTTCCTCACTAGACTCCTTTATCTTCCATACCTTATTACTGTTGATATCTTCTTCTTTATTGAAACAATTATCAAATTTAGTCATGTACTATGCAAGAATATTACTAGTATCACCAATATTCTTATTTATAACTATAGGAGGTGGTCCTCTTCTATTTTCAGTTCCATTTTACTTGCAAAACTTTGATATATGTCCTAGATTGTTACATTTGTAGCATATAGGAGGTGATCTGTTCAGATTAACCTAAAACTTACAATACCTTGTGATGTGCCCAAGGTTATTACATTTGTAATATGTGGTCTTAGTTGTTGTCTCTTCACTAATGTAATCTTGTTTGAGTCTTGATTGATCAGGTTTCATGCATTCTTCTTTCTTATGCCCATATGCATAACAATTAAAGAAATAACTAGAAAAATGTTTGAAAGGGGCTTTACCTCTACAGTCTCTCTTCATGTGTCCAACCTTGTTACATCCAAAACATCTACCTCTAAAAGGTCTGATCTATTCTTTAGGTTCTTCAAGAGTAGGTCTTTCTTCATCAATCTTTGCATTAGATTTTCTTCTTTATTCTTTGAACATTCAACTTCATTGAAGCCAACAACAGTAATGTCTCCTTTAGGTTTTTGTTTGTCTCTCTATTCATTAATCAAGTCACTTCTCATGTGAAGTCTCTCAATATGTTTCTTTTCCTCAACAAGTTATCATTTTATGATCTGATTATATTTCTCTAATTCCTGATACTTGTTCTTGTAGTGATCAAGTTTAGTCTTCATTTGTCCCATCTAAATATTAGCATCCTTTAGGGTTTCTTCAATTTTTTTCTTAGCATCATTTTCCTGTTGAATCTCTTTAGCCATCTGTAGTGAATTCATTTCATGATTAAACTTCAAAGTATATTTCTCTTGCTCAAGCTACATTATCTGATCTGAAGTATCATTGTCTGGTTTCTCTTTTACCATAACCATAAGATCTTATCTCTGACTTCTGGAAATTTCAAGATTTTCTTTTAGTTTCTTAATGAATTCCTCTGCTCTTCTTAATTTAATTTCAAGTCACCATTCTTTGCTTTATCTTTGTTAAGATCGTCAAGTGTTTCTTCAAAGTTTTCCTCCAAACTTTTAGAATCCATCTTGATCTCCCTAAGCTGTTAAACTTTCTCTCCAAGGGCCAAAATCTCTGACACCAATTGTTAGGATTAATTAATGCTAAGAGGGGGTGAATTAGTATTACAACACTTTAAACATGAACTTAATAATTTCCAACTAAACCATATAATTACTAAAATGAAAAGAACATAAGCACACAACACATAACTCATATAAACATGAATTATTGTCGAGGAAACCCTAGCCAAGGGAAAACCCTAGTGGGGATGGTACCCACAAATATGTACAAAAAGTATAGTGTCCCTGTTAGGAGACTTAGCCCTGTTAGGACTTGAACATTACATTAGCACATTTTCCTATTAAGGGAATAAAAAACCCTGTTAAATGTATACTGAGCACACTACTCTTACAATCAGAAATATAGTTATGTTAAAATCAATCCTTAGTAGTGAACAATAAAAACATCATCTTATGCTTAGATAGTTCCAATTGTAGCTTGCATCAACATCTGATTGACATCACAATGCATCTGTATCCATCTATCATTCCACATACCATCTCATATCTTTTCTTTACAAAAATCTCTTCATGTGTGTGTGTGTGTGTGTGTGTGTGTGTGTGTGTGTGTGTGTGTTTTATTGCATTATCTAGTCGGCTCTCAAATGCATTACAAAATATAATTAATACTTATGCAAAGAGTAAATACAAATTTGGAGACCTTATACAAATAAAGAATAGGTTATCCACAATCCCAATACAACTTAGAATGTTTGGATTCCATGTCATACTCTCTTAATCACCGTGACTGTTCATCTGTCATGTATCATTGTTTCTATATCTTCACATGTCTTCAATACACTGTAACTCACTGTGATCAACACCAAAACTTAAGTGACCTTAACTAAAGGTCATACACCCAAAAATATCCTTGTCTAAGCTTGCAAATATTCATCCACCATATACTAACCTCTCTATCCAAAATTGTACTGCTATACTCTGTATTTTTGTTTACTGTACTTAGTCATTTTGTAATATGCATCTCCAAAACTATAAACAACTCCAATAAATCATCATACCAGATGTGTTTCCATAAATGACAACCCTCAAATGTCCCATATCACTCCAATATGAATCACTTTCCAACATTGAGTTGTTCTTTGACCTCCTAGAGGGTTTTCAGGCCATATTGTTGACACATTAAATTTAGCAGGCAATTTGACTCCCTTCTTAATCAACATGGATAGGAATCTTTCAGGATTTCTCTCTAAAAAAACATCAACTACTTGTTCATAATAGTCATCTTGATTTATGTCTTTGAGCTCCTCCTTTGTAACATCTTGGAACATTTTTGATCTATGGGAATTTTTAATATAAAGAGTAGGACTAGTGTTTCTAAAGGGGTCATCCTCTCACTCTTTTCCCTGAGGGGGAAATTGGTTAATGTAGGACTCATTGGGTTGTGTTGTTTCTTTAGACCTAGTTTAAGGTCCTCCATAGGGTGTGAGAGGCATATTTTTATCCAGGTTTTTTGACTAAAATAACTGATATAAAGAAAACAAAAAAGGATAACCTTTCAAGGAGATTCTGAGTTATGTTTGACAAGGGTAATTCTAGGGACGGATTTTAACTTCTCTTGATCTCAAAGACTTTGGTGAAATAAGATATGGATTCTGAATATTTCCTTAGATGAGACAAATTCATTGATAGAGATTGATTAAGTTGAGCTAAGGAGATCAAGATACTCTAGTCTAAACTTTTGAACTAACAATGTTTAAACAATAACTGAACTGTCAAAGAGGGATGATCTTTAATGTTTAGAGATTCACACAATATCCTTCATTTTTCCCTGGGATGTGGACACTAATCTTTCACACGAGATGGGGAATCTTTCCAAGGTTTTCAGGTAAAAACAAATGTTCAAGTCTGCAGGTCAAGTGCGGAAAACTTCCAGTGATTGCGGCAGAGTGATAGGTTGAATACGGTAACTAATCACTGATTATGACAATAACAGGATCAACTATGGAAATAAAGGGATTTATTGTGATAAAAATATATCAATTGCGGTAAGATGTGGGCAATTGTGGCACAAGGAGACAGTCTAAAAAAATATCTCAAATTTGGTGAATATGTGTGATAAAAAGTGATTTTCTGGAACAAGGGTTTTGATTACAGAACAAGTTTTTTGTTGACAACCTAGACTTTGAATGCGTTGGACTCATTTTGACATATTTTGATGTTGGTTTTACATTTTTGGAAACTGATCACATAACAAGCACAATAGACAAAGTTTTTTCTAACTCTAACACGGGTTTGAAACAAGGACAAACAAATTTAATCTAGGTCAAATTTAGCTGCAAGATACAATATTATAGGCCCAATGCTTGGATTTTCATTGGCTCACACAACAATTGTCACACTACTAGGACACGAAGGTCCACAACATAGGAACCAATGTTTTTTCCATTTCCAGATGTTGTTGTCATGCCAATGAAGATCTCTTTCACTAACACAATATCCTGGAACACATATGTTGGGGATCTTGGGGGGAAATTCTGCAACACCTTTTACTATAATAAGGTACTTGTTCAGAGGTAAAATGGGTAGGTCTTTATTTAATGAGGTTGTAGTAGGGTTTGTGGAGTCTATCCAATCGATTTGTATGTGTGTGACTCACTTAAGAGCCTAGTTGATCATGTTGAATACTTAGGGATATTCATCCTATCCAGGCTATCATCAACACACCTCGCCCGAGCTTGGATAGATATAAAATGGAGCTTTGGATCACATCTTGTTTGTATACTGATTAGATGGATTATTGGTTTAAGGTTGTTCTCCAAGGAAGAAGCGCATTCCCCAAACATGCCTTTCTAAAAAGGTATAAAGGTTTTTAATCTAACTGATGCAGGCGCATCTTGGGTCATTGGCAATCCTTCTCAACCAAAAAAAAAAAGATATTTGCTTTTTTTATTTAATTTGTTCTCTGTCGCTCAGGTTCTATCTCTCGGGCATGCTTGTCTCTATCACTCGGTTTCTATTGCTCAGGCATGCCTTTTCTATTTCTCAGGTTCCTATTGCTCAGGTTTTGTTTCTAATGCCCAGGTTCTCTTGCTCGGGTTTCTTCCCCGTCACTTGGGTTTTGTTCCCTATTTCTCAGGCATGCTTATCTATGTCGCTCAGGTTGGTCTTCTATTTCTCAGGTATACTCCTACCAACGGTTGCTGATATATGTTGATCTTCTGCCCGGGATGCTTATTTTGGGAGTTGGATCTTTGGCTGACTTCTTCATTTAATTTCAGGGTCTCTCTTTTGGATCTATGTGGGGCTAAATCTGGGTCTCTCTTATGGATTTGAGCACCGACTTCCTTGTTGGACCCTTGTATATATTTGGTTCATTATTCTTAGTTTAAGGTGGTAGTTTTTTTTAGTAGTAGCACTCAGAAGATAGAAGATTTGAAGGTGGGTCTGTGACCTCACATGTATGAAGCTTATATTGTAATTCATTGAATATCTGGCCTAAACTAGGAAGGCCTTACAACCCGGCATGTAATGAGTTTGATCAATTAATGGAAAAGGATCTCTGTGTTTTCTTTTCTCACTATGTGTTATTATTTCCACATTGTCTTGGCAAGCTAGTTAGGTAGTTGGGAGTTCCCTTGGCCCCTTCTCCTTCCACTCCTTGCGTCGGGTGGTATCAAAGCATTGGTGAGATCTAAGTTCCTTCTTGTAAACCCTAACCCTAGTTGGTGATATTGTTGTGGGGTAGCAGATTATGATCTGACCTAAAATTATAGAGGGATTCAAGATGGTTCATGGGAGAGGAAATTCAAATCCAGGTTTAGCTGATATGCTTAGACAGATGGCTGCAAGACTGGAAGCTGGTGAGATAGCCCAGCGCAAAGGAATACATCTTGAAGATGTTAGTGATGATGAATTTGAAGAGGTTCAAGGTGAATATGCACCTACACCTATGATGGAACATGAAGAAGAGAGGTTCCTGAGAGCCTTGAAAAATTTTAAATCCACACCTCAGTTTAATCCTCCTGAGTATAGTGGAAAATTGGATTCTGATGAATTAATAGATTGGATAATAGAGATGGAAAAGTATTTTGAATATGAGAATGTATCGGAGGATAAGAAGGTGAATATTGCAAGCACAAAATTGAAAGGACATGCATCCCTATGGTGGGAACATCTACAATTGGATCGAAAGAAGAAAGGTAAAGACAAAATCAAGGTATGGGATAAAATGGTAAACAAATTGAATGGAAAGTTTCTACTTTGTGATTATCAGATTAACTTAGTTTGGAGAATGCAAAGTTTGAAGCAGAAAGAAAAATTAGTAAAAGACAACACTGAGGAATTATATAGATTGGACATCAGATCTGGACATGTTGAAGATGAAGTGGAAAGAACGAAAAGATATTTGAATGGCTTGAGAACTTCTATACAGGATGAGATCAGTTTGGTCAAGATGGAGAGTATTGAGGAGGCATATCAGTTTTCCCTAAAATCTAAAGAGAATTTGAACAGAAGATATGAACAAAGACAAAGAGGTAGAGGAGGGAGATTTCCTAGAGGAAGAGGTAGATCTCATGGTGAAAATAGTAGATCGAAACAAGACAAGTCAATTTAAAACACATCTCAAGACAAAGAAAAGACTGAATGGAAAGGTGGTAGTTCATACCGAGGAAGAGGAAATTACTCCAGAGGTGGTTATAGCAAAAGACAATTCTAAGTAACTTGTTATAATTGTGGTGAAGAAGGAAATAAATCCTTTGAGTGTACACATTCAAGAAAGAAAGGCAGTAGTAGCAGAAATGCATTGGTGCAAGAGGAGTCACCTAATGAACCTGAAAATAATCTCATGATCTGAAGGATACTATGGAGTGAAAAAGATAAGAAAGATCTGATCAAGAAAAGTTTGTTCAAGACCAGATGTAGAGTTGCAAACAAAGTGTTGAAGGTGATTTTTGATAGTGGAAGATCAAAGAATCTGGCATCTGAGGAAATGGTTGCAAATTTTCACTTGGAGAGGATGAAACATCTAAAACCCTATCAGATCTCATGGTTCAAGGATGAGCATACACTAATGGCGAGTGAAAAATGTTTTGTGAATCTAAAAAAATTAGAAATTATTATGATAAGGTGGTATGTGATATTATGCCTATGGATTTTTGTCATATTTTGTTGGGTAGACCTTGGAAATATGATAGACATGCTATACATGATGGAAGATTGAATAGATATTCTATTTGGGTTGATGGTAAGAAGAAAATATTGTTACCTTTGGTTGAAGAATCTGTTGGTGAGTTATGTACATCTGTGAAAGTTTTTCTGATGGAAGGTAGATAGTTTGTTAAGGATTTGAAAATAAATGATATATGTTATGCTTTGATTCCTAACAAACCGAGTAAGAATGTAGAAGATGACATTCTTGCAGAAGTTGGAAAGTTACTCACTGAGTACAAGGAGATAATTTCAAATAATGTACCTAATGGTTTTCCACCAATGAGAGATATCAATCATTGTATGGATCTAATTCCTGGAGCTAGTTTACCAGACAAAGCACTACATAGATTAACACCAACCGAGAATGAAGAGCTTAACCGACAAGTTCATGAATTGTTGAACAAAGGTCTGCTCTGAGAAAGTTTGAGTCCATGTGCAGTACCTATTGTGTTGGCACCTAAAAAGAATGGAGAATGGAGAATTTTCACTGATTCCAAAGCAATCAACAAGATCACAGTAAAGTATAGGTTTCCTATAGCAAGAATGGATGACATAATGGATTGTTTGAGTGGAGAAAAATATTTTACCAAAATTGATTTGAAGAGTGGATATCATCAGATCAAAATTAGAGAAGGTGATGAATGGAAGACTGCTTTCAAGGAAAAGGAAGGTTTGTATGAATGGTTGGTTATGCTATTTGGTTTAACTAATGCACTGAGTACTTTTATGAGGTTAATAAATGAAGTTCTAAAGAAATTATTGAATAAATGTGTAATTGTATACTTGGATGATATTCTGATATTTAGCAAGACTAGAGAAGAGCATTTGATGCATATAAGGCAAGTGTTACAGAGATTGAAAGAGGAAAGGTTGTTGATAAATATGAAGAAGTGTTCCTTCATGAAAGAAGAACTTGTATATTTAGGTTTTGTGATTTTAGCTGATGGTTTGAAGATGGATCCAGAGAAGGTTGAAGCTATACTTAGTTGGCCTACACCTGAGAATGTCAATGAGGTAAGAACATTTCATGGATTGGCAAGTTTTTTTAGGAAGTTTATCAGAAATTTTAGTTCTATTTGTAATGCTATGACTGAGACAATCAGAGGAGACAAAAGAGAATTCAAATGGACACATGGAGCTGATAAGAGTTTTGAAGCTTTGAAGCTGAAGGTTCTTGAATTACCTATGTTAGCATTATCTGATTTAAATAAGGTATTTCAAGTTGAATGTGATGCAAGTGGAAGTGAAATTGGAGCTGTGTTGACTCAAGAAGGTAAACCTGTTGCTTTCTTTAGTGAAAAGTTGAATGATGCAAAAAGGGAATATTTTGTCTATGATCAAGAATTCTATGCTATTGTGCAAGCTATGAACAAGTGGAGACATTATTTGATGCCAAATGAATTTGTGTTGTATACTAATCATAAGGCTTTACAATATTTGGGTAGTCAAAATAAGTTGAATCAAAGACATATGAAATGGGTAGAGTATTTGCAGAGCTTTACATTTGTGACTAAGCATAAGAGTGGAGTTTCTAATAGAGTTGTTGATGTGTTGAGTAGAAGAAGATCTTTGTTGACTAAAATGAGAATTGAGGTTCTTGGTTTTGATGACATGAATAATTTGTATGAAAGTGATCTTGATTTTTTAGAGCAGTGGAGAGTGTGTAGAGCGCCTAATTCAAATCAATCAAGTAAGTATGAAGACTATTTTATTCAGGAAGATATGTTGTTCAAAGGTATTCAATTGTGCATAACAAGAGGATCAATGAGAACTAATTTGATTAAGGAGAAACATAACAACGGATTGGCTGGACACTTTGGTATTGATAAGACATTGAGTTTGCTGAAGGAGAGGTATTTTTGGCCTTATTTGTATAAGGATGTTTAGAAATTTTTGAAAAGCTATAGATTTTTTCAAGTTTCAAAATGAGTGAGTTAGAATACTAGTTTGTATATGCCTATTACTGTTCCTGAGAAACCTTGGAGTGATATCAGCATGGATTTTGTCCTTGGCTTACCTAAGACAGTGACAGGTAATGATTCCATATTTGTTGTTGTGGATAGATTTTCTAAGATGACACATTTCATACCATGTAGGAAAACATCAGATGCGGTACACATAGTAGATTTTTTATTTAAGGAAATTGTCAGATTGCATGGATTACCAAGGAGTATCATCTCTGACTGAAACAGTAAGTTTGTAAGCTATTTTTGGAAAACACTTTGGAATAAGTTGGGTACTGAGTTAAAGTTTATTTCTACATTTCATCCATAGACTGATGGACAAACAGAGGTTGTAAACCAAAGTTTGGGTAATTTATTTAGATGCCTAGTTGGAGACACACCAAGCAATTGGGATTTGATGTTGGCACAAGCAAGGTTTGCATACAATAGTTCAGTGAATAGAAGTATTGGAAAGACACCTTTTGAGATTGTTCATGGCACACAACCAAGAGGTATACAGATTTGAGATATATTGTTGGTGAAGAGAAAAAAAGTGTTGAAGCAGAAGAATTTGCAGAATTTATGAAGACATTGCATGAAGATGTAAAACAGAAGTTGGAGAATAGTAATCAGAAATACAAAGATGATGCAGACAAATCAAGAAGACATAAAACATTTGAATTTGGTGATTTTGTAATGGTTCATTTTAAGAAATTAAGATTTCCTATTGGAACATATGGTAAACTAAAGATGAAGAAATTTGGTTCTTGCAAAATACTGAGAAGATTTGACAGTGGAAATGCTTATGAAGTTGAATTACCTAATGACATGGATATATCACCTATATTCAATATTTAAGACTTGTATGAATATCATGAACCTGATGAAGAAGTGAAAATACCAAGTGATTATCCAAAGAAGTAGATAGAAGAAGTTGAAAAGGTTCTTAAACAAAGAGTTGGAAGAAGCACAAGAGGAAAAGAATACATGGAGTATCTGGTAAAGTGAAAAAATATATTGATTAAGGACTCATCTTAGATTTATCAATCTAAGTTGGATTCATGTCAGGTTGGACCTGATACGTGATTCGAGAAATCATTTCTATTTACCCCAGGTGTTTGATGCAGGAGAAACTTGGGTCATTGGCAATCCTGCTAAACCAAAAAAAATAAAAGATGTTTGCTTTTGTTCTTTAATTTGTTCTCTATCACTCAGGTTCTGTCTCTTAGGCATGCTTGTCTCTGTCACCTAGGTTCCATTGCTCAAGCATGCCTATTGTGTTGCTTGGGTTCTTGTTTCTCGGGTTTTGTTTTTTACGCTCAGGTTCTGTTGCTCAGGTTTCTTCCCTGTCACTCAGGTTTTGTTCCCTATTGCTCATGCATGCTTATCTCTGTCACTCAGGTTGGTCTTTTGTTGCTCGGGTATGCTCTTACCGACGGTTGTTGATTTTCGTTGATCTTCTGCCTGAGATGCTTATTTTGGCAGTTGGATCTTTGGCCAACTTCTCCATTTAATTTATGTTGCTGAATAGATTTGGGGTCTCTCTTTGGGATCTATGTGGACCTAAATCTAGATCTCTCTTATGGATTTGAGTGTTGACTTCCTTGTTGGACCCTTGTATATATCTAGTTCATTGTTCTTAGTTTAAGGTGGTATTTTTTTTTTATGGGTAGCAGTCAAAAGATAGAAGATTTGAAGGTGGGTTTGTGACCTCGCAAGTATGAAGCTTGTATTGTAATTCATTGAATATCTAGCCTAAATTGGGAAGGCCTTAAAACCCGGCATGTAATGAGTTTGATCAATTAATGGAAAAGGATCTCTATGTTTTCTTCTCTCATTGTGTGTTGTTGTTTCTGCATTGTCTTGGCAAGCTGGTTAGGTAGTTGGGAGTGCCCTTGGACCATTCTCCTTCCCCTCCTTGCGTCACTAATAGATTTTTGCAAGTGCACCAATGACTCAAG
Source organism: Thuja plicata (assembly GCA_018584345.1). Lineage (NCBI taxonomy): Eukaryota > Viridiplantae > Streptophyta > Pinopsida > Cupressales > Cupressaceae > Thuja > Thuja plicata. The sequence continues at coordinate 200,061 of MU228537.1, read as the reverse complement.
ACACAAGGTTAATCGATTAAAGACCAAATTTCAACTGTGAACTAAGTTAATCACCCATACAAGCACAAGTGTTCAATTTTAAGCCCAAAGTAGATGATGAATTTATTGTTCAATTTTAATGCACCAAATTGAAATAATTTTTCCTTTGTTGAATTTTTAACTAGACCATGTCAATTTTAAGCACCAAATTTGAAATGTGAGGTTTGAGATGTTTGCGTGCAATATTCTTTTTAAGCACTAAAGACACAAATGAATGAATTTTAGGTTGCTTTGTTAGATCTGTTTCAACGCTACAAGCTGAAATGATGAGTTAGTACCAAAAAACCTTGCAATCAAAATGTATGAAATTGAGAAATACTTTCAAAACCCTTAATACTCATAGCAACCCACTTTTCTCTATCCTTGGTGTTTTTTTCTTGCATGCAAACTGAGAAAAAGTTAGATTTTAGTATAAAACAATGAATTGCAATTGTAAAATGATTCTTGTCAATTGTGGTAAAGTTCTGGAAACTGCGGAAAAATTATGTCAGTTGCGGTAAAGTTTTGTCAATTGCAAAAAAATACTCTCAGTTGCGGCAATATTCTAGTGATTGCGGGACATATCGGTCAATTGCAAAAGTGTAATCTCAGTTGCGGCAATATGTTATCAATTGTGAAATGGATTGGTCAATTGCGGTATAGTACCAAAAACAGAGAATATAAAAAATGACAGAAAAGATTAAGAAACCCTCAAATCGATTGCGACATTAAACCAGTCAATTACAGTAGATTTTTGTCAATTGCGGCAAAATACCAACGATTGTGAAATTACAATGATATCAAAAAATTAACAAAAAAAAGACTCTACGGTCGTATGGTTGAGGCCAAAAAATCTTGTTTGTCATCATCAAGTGATTCTTGGGTTGTTTGATTCATGTCGGGTTCACCAAAATGTGTAGATCCAATCCTACTCCATAATCTCAAATTAACAAGGGGGGTTAGTAGCACCAACTTGCAATGGGGGTAAGCAATCAAAAATACTAAGAAAAAATCCATGAACAATAAAATGACAAGCAATCAAGGAGGAATACAAACGAATGCAAACCAGCAAAGCTTGAATCTTCTATTGTCTCTCTACTCCTTTTGAAATGATGTGTGTGTGGTGCTCTGTATTGGTATCGACAACATCTATGACTTGGGAGTGTCAAGAAATGATATTGATTTTGATCACAATAATTCTTTGATTGCTTCTAGCAAGAATCCTCCAAAGTAAGGGCGCACGAAACCTTGAAATCCCATATCTTTCAAATGGTTATGAAGGGTTGATTATATAGATTATGGAAATGATATGAATAGTTGAGATCAATCGGAGAGATTAGAGGATGAACGGTTGAGATCAAAGGGAACTGGAGAAACCATTAATAAACTCCACCTCTTCAACTTGGAGAGAGGAGATAAAGTTTGGTTAATTGAACAGTTGATTATGAGTTACCTTTTGAACTAAAGAGGTAATTTGGAGTTACATTTTTGAATTGAAGAGGTAGGTAGAGTAATTCATGTAGTCAGAGATTTGATCAAGAGTTCTCTTTTTTGAACTAAAGAAAGGATTTAATTGAATATTTAATTTATTTTTGTAATTAAAGTATTCAACATGTGTGATAATTGAGTTCTTTTTAGATTTAAAATTAAATTATCGAATGAAATTAATTTAATTAGAAAAATTAATTAATAATTTTAAATATTTAAATTTAAACTTTAGGAAATTGAATTTAATTAATTAATGAAGATTAATCAATTACAGTTAATTAATTAAATAAAATTAATTATTTAATTAATTTTGGGGATATGATTAAATGATTTAGGGAATGAATTTAGAAGAAATAGATGATTAATTAGCGATTAAAAAACTATTAATTAATAGATGAAAATTAGTTTTTTTAATGTAAAATCGCAAGTATCTCCATTTTAGGGTGTCTACATTGTTTGCTTTGTTGTGATATCATGCATAGGCTAGGGAGTAACCTCATGCACATCAGTGTATTCATCCATAAGGACAAGGGTGTCCTTATTACTCTCCTCTTTCACCTCTATCTTAACAAAAAAGGGGAGCTCATCAGATAAGCGGATTTGATCCTCTTCTTTGTTGTCAGTCTCTATCTACAGAGAGACTTGTTGGTGTAAAACTTTCTTAATACCTTTTTGCAGAAGCTCCTCTTTATTCTTAGAATTTGATTCCTCCTATTTATGTCAGGGCTCAAAAACAACAAATTACACCTCCTCCCATGGTACTTCTAGTTTAGTCTTATCCTCCTATTATAATATATTCACACCATCGGCACTCCACACAATTGGTCCATCCTTAAAGAGTGAAATAGTATCATGCATAGAGATATAAGTGGGTGAGTCTTTTTAAATAAATGAAGGAGTTTAAGAAATAGGTTGAGAACCTTTGAAACATGGATTTCATGATATGGGAGGATCACACATTCTAAAGCTATCAAATTTGTGCTTGGGGGTCTCTTCTTCAGATGGTAGACTTGGAAAAATAGAGGCTAATTGTGCTTTAGATGCTTGCATTTGAGAAAGCTTGAGCCTCATCTATTTTATCTTTTCCTCTTCTACAACTATATTCCTTTCAACCTCTTCCTCATAGTTTCTTTTTTGTTCCTCCACCTACTACTCTTGGAGATAGGCCTGGGAAGTCATCTCCTCTTGTCGCATGTCAAACTCCTATTGTCTCTTGATTCCATCTAACTTCTTGTCAATGTCTTCATACTTTATTTGGATGTCCAGTATAATGATTTTTAGCTTACTAACTTATTTTGTAGGAAATGTTGATGGAGCAGGGGTGGGAGAGTGGTAGGCATATTGGACATGATGGTCATTTTGTGTTTGAAAGAAATTTGACCCATAACTAGGCTATCGGTCATGTTGATATGAATAATAGCAGGATGAAGGGGTAGAATAATCTTGATATGAAGGTAATAATATGAATTATTATGAAATGAATCCATTCCAAAGCTTTATATAAAATTCAATTTCATAAAAAACTTGAAAAACATGGATGATCATATTTGATCTTTACACATACCAGCACTTAGACTTGAAACTAGTAGATTTTTTTTCAGAGTCGCCATGGTGTCTGAAAAAAAAACTACCTCCAAAGGCTATTGGCACTAAGAATAAAACCCAAATTCTTAGTGAATAAATTTCTATTGTCTAACCATGAGACTTATGAAATGAATTTGAAGGATAGTCTCGTCGGGTGTGCCAAAAATCATTATCACAAAAGTTTGCACCCATGTTTGAGGTATGGACCCAAAGAAACCTTGAGAAACATTGAATCAACATCCAAGTGTGGTTCATTTCACATGTGGAGTTTAATCTCAGGATAAGGCTAGCTTCCTTACTATTAGGGTGCACCTATTCTAATAGTTAAACTAACAACTTCAAGGAAAAGGGAAGAAGGATTACAAGAAAGTAAAGGGGTGATGCACTAGATTGAAACGTGGTTTCTCCTTAACAATAGTTTCACATAACATCAATAAAGAACTCAACTTACACAAATATCAACTCCAATCTATCCCCCAAGGACTCATATGTTGGTCAGAACTAATAGGATGTTACAAGGAAGGATAATCTTTACTATAAACTATCCATGAGCCCATTTGACACAACATATAAATTAGAGAAACAAAAAATAAATATTCAACACCAAGTAAGAAGCATGCACAAGATATTTAAATGGGAGAAAAAAGTAAAAATAGAGATTTCTATTATAAGGAGGGGAAAGGAAAATTTATAATATCCAGAGCAACACTACTACAAAAAAACAAGAGAGAACCAAGATATGTACAAGAATCGCCTTTATAGATCAATCATAACTCAGATTTTGCAATGAGTTCAAATCTCAATTAAATTAGAATTAGGTTACAAAAGTTATAGAAAGAAAGAATAAGATCAAATCTAATCTCTTAATGTACAACTTGATCCATGAAATTGACAGAAAGGGGGAAAATAGGAATGCATCTGGTAGATGGAAGGGACATCCCATGGCCTGCAGTCAATTTTGTAACACAGTTATGGAGTGATTTGTGCCTTTGTTAGAAAAGAGAAAGACTTATACAAGTCCTAAATGGGCATCAGGAAGCACTAGATGGCATTTACAGGGCTCAATAAGTAGTTTGACATTAAATTTTTATCCCTTGGCCATGTCATAGTCTTTAAAATTAAAATGAGGTTAGTAGAAAAAGAAAATGTCGATGCAAAAAATACAGCAGATTATCATCCCCCTAGCACCCATGCAAATTTGTTAATTTTTCCTATGAAACATGAAAGGAAACAAGAGTAAAACCCCTTAACAATGTTTTCTTTGATATCCCCACATGCCTGCACAAAACTCATCCTTCATGCAAATACAATATAGAGACCCAGGGTGCCTATGTTTTTGCACCCACCCTCATCTTATCCCCACACACTTGCACAAAAATTCACTTTTTATGATACTCTTCCACATGGTTGCGAGGTGCAGAAAACACATCGTGTTTATCCACCCATGTGGAAAACATGATAGATTAAACCCATGATGAATTATCTTAGATTAGGTATCTAGATGGGCTAATGGTGACAAAAATAGCCAATAGCTCTCTCTCTCTCTATCTCTATCTCTCTCTCTACATGTAGGTTCATACCACCACTCAAGCGAGGGCTAAATGTAGCATTGTAAATTGTACACCTCGGCTAGAGTTTCCAATTTCAGCTTACTTAGCACCAATTTTAGTGTGTGTTTATTCTTGCATGCATCATAGTATTTTATTATACATTTAATTAATATATTTGAGTCCTCTCTTAATTTTATTTCTATGAGGGCCCTAAATTATAGGTGTTCCCTTTTATTATTTCTTCCATTCAATTATCAGTTGCATAAATAGGCCATATTTTATCATGTCTGACCTTTTGTATTTATCCTAATATCACACCTTGATTTCACACACATTTTGAGCATCCCCATATCAAACTAGACCCCAAACCTAAATCTAGGACTAAATATCCCAATATAGGGCAACTGGGTATATGTGGGGCAATTCCAGTTGCCCCTGACCTCTAGATTTGGGCCCAATTTTGAATCGAGCATAGGTCTTTTGATTTTAGTAGAATCTCCAAATTCATGTCAACCTCTTGGTTTTTGAGCCCAAAATGGCTAGGTGAGGTATATAAGCAAAGATACCTCCATCATTTTGGCATCTTATCAATCGAGTGCATTTAAATATATACACACACAAATATTAATTCAAGTTCATTTCATCCCACCATATCCATCATTGTGGAAAGATTAAAATACCATCATGCAAGCATGACTTTTGTGATGTCCTTTTGGGTATTTGTGGAGTTGTGCTATTACATCAACTTTTGTGATCTCATTTCAAGATAATTTTAATCATCAAGGTATAAGGTATCTTATTCTTAAATATAGCCTCTACTTTATAGTAGCAAACTTTTTTTTCAAGTACTTTTCAATTGAATTTTATAGTTAATTCCAAAATTGGGGTTTTCCCTAGGAAAATCCCTTTCCACAAACATTTTCCTATTTTTTTGTGTGTGGTGGTGCAATTGCAGAAGGAGCTACAAGAAGGTTGGACAGAGAGCTACAATACTTTGACAATATTTTCATCAAATTGTATTGGGTCAAATGAGACTTGACTTTAACCTAGCCTCCTAGTTGTCCATGCCCTGACTTTTCAAACTAAAACTTAGATCACATGTCAATCATTGTCTTGGCCTCCCAAATCTGGTCTTCGAATTGGACTTACAATCTATTGTCTACCTATATACTTAATAATTCCTCTTTCCTTCCATTATTACCCTAGATTTGGGATTTAAATTTCCATTTTCATAATCATCTTCCACTAAATAGAAAAGGAATCATTGCGTCCACTTAGTGCTTGAGCCTCCTCGAGCCTATTAGATCATCTTCCTTCCAATATATGATATAACATAGGTGTGAGCTTCCTAGTTTGTCCATTCATCCTAGCAAATCCACCCTCATATTTATTTTATTTTATACAATAAAATTTTGATGTTTAATACATCAATGGGAAGGAGAATTTTGTCAAAAATGTCATGAGTAGAAGAATGCAAGAGATATCAGTATTGGCCCTTACTTTAGATTTGTGGATTTGTGTTCTTGAAACTCTCCCTAGTGGTTCTTGGTATTGGGACGTGAGAGCGAAGATAGAGTCTAAGAGATCCCTAGACAAATTCCTTAGAGTCGAATTAAATATTATAGCACCTTGGTCATATTTATGTGCCAATTTTAGTTGATCTTAATTTTTTGGTGTTGTCAGAGGTCCATTGTGCTCCTTATTTCACACATCCCTGTGTCAAGAATATGCATACCAACCTCATACAATTGTACCATTGGGTAGGGATGGGGGTGTTATGTTTCAGATTTTTTTGGCTAGATTCCTTGAGTATCATAGGGTAAAGGCATAACATTATCATCTAAAAAGTCTATTGCAACTGCATTCTATTCTCAAGTAGAAGTGGGACTGTATAGGGGAAATTTGCACAAGACTCAAACAAATGATTAGTAGCATCGAGCTAAAAAGAAGTCAAACTACTAATAACCAAAAATTACTGTATAAATGGTAAAAGAAAAGTAATAGGTAAGGAAAGTGATAATGAAATAAACAAATCAAACACAAGTATCTCAACCTTCCTTATTGCCTTTTATCGCTTCTATGCACTCTTTTGGGGTGGGATATCTGGCACTCAGAATTGATTTATGCAATGTCCTAACTCAAACCTTTGAGAACATGATAATGAGATAAAAATATTTGAAACATAAGGATAGCTTGATAATATTGAAATTGCTTGACACTCTAGATCCTCAAAATGGGATTGAAGGTTGCTTTATATAGATATTTGAATCCAAATGAACGGTTGAGATTAATTTAAGAAAATCAAGATCAGTGGTTGAGAATAATGGATAATGATTGGTATTAAGAGAATTTGCGAAATTTCTTGGTTACGAGATGAGATAAGAGGATTTGTTTCAATTTTAAACTAAAAAAGTGGTCAACTTATTTGGAAAAACATGAGATGATGGAAAATAAAAGATTTTTAGGATTTGGAAGATGTTAGTTTCCAAAAATGCAATAATTGGGAGATTTTCATGATTTAATGCAAATTTGAAAAAGATCTTTGATTTTTGCATTTTCGTGATTTATTTATAATTAGAAATTTGATTTGATTTTTTTATTTCTGCATTTTTGAATTAAATGAAATTTAAATTGAAATGAAATTAGGAATGATGACTTTGAATTTGGAGGAAATCAAAAATAAATTAAATTAATTAGAGGAATTAATTAGTCAATTTAAATAATTTAGAATAATTATTTAAATTGTCAGATAATAAAAATTGAATTTAATTAAATGATAAAGGCCACTTAATTAAAGGTCGATTAATTAAATAATATTAATTATTTAATTAATATAAGGGGAAATGATTAAATGATGCAGTGATTAGATTAGCGAGGAATTGGGATGAAGAATATTAGTTAGAAGAATTAAGGTTAATTAATTAAATAATTAAAGAATTATTCAACTAATAGAGGAAAATTAGTATTAATGAGCACTCGCAAGCGTGAAACAATTGTAGGTGTCTACAAGGACACAATATTTCTTGATTTTATTATTGGGCTACCTATTTAATCACATTGCCATGATGTTATTGCTGGTTATTGTGGACAACTTGTCCAAGTGGCTCAATTTTTCCTTGTGAGATCCTCGTATACTATTAAATATGTCTCATTTTTATGGAGGATATTGTGTGGTTTTATGAGATACCTTGCAGGATCATTTTGGATTGAGATCCAGTGTTCATGTAGTGCCTCACATGTTTGCTTTCTGTCACTTATTATTTTTGGACCCAAGTTAGAGTTTGGTTATGTATTCTAAGACTATTTTGTATTTCATTCTTATGTCGTGGTTTTCATTTGTAGTCATTATTTCCATGGGATGGGATTTATGTTGTGTATGTTAGTGATGATTGTATATATTGTTGACACTTTGATGATGTTTGAACTATTTTGCTTTGAGGAATTTGTTTATGTTATGTTGTTTTATTTTATTTTATTTTATTTTTTATTTTTTTTTGGGGGGGGGACAAAAGGCAATATGCCTAATTATATTAAATAATAGAAATTTACATAGGGATTACAATAAATATGCTCTAGTTAGCTAGATATAATTCATTCTAACCACATAAATAAACCTATGAATCTAAACTGAAAATATGCCAATACTCAAAATTGGCATAGAACCGTAATTGTCTAAATTTACATAACTCATAGACCATATAAAACAAAAATATGGTATTCCTCTATCGCTTCCATACTCATTTTGCAACCATGTATATGTATGTATCAGTCAGTGTCACTATTTTGCAAACATGTATATGTATATGTATATATCACCAATTTGAGAAGCATATAGTCAAAATCACGTCCATAAACATTGTGGGTCTCTGTCAAAAATGAACTTCATACACAATATTCCTGAGAATTTTGATGAAAAAATCCCCTATGCCAACACTTATAGCAAACTGCAATGACAAACAGTGGGGTCAATTAGAAAAAAAAAAAAAAAACTCAATTCGCCTTCATCACTTTGTTTATCTCAAAACCATTAAAGTTTGCAGATAAGGGGAAGGAGATAATTGATTCAGATCACCATAAAACCCTTTGAAACAAATTTTTACTCTTCCATTATAATAGGGGAGGTGGCTTCCCCTTCACCTCCGACATCTTCATTATTTTGAATATTCCCAAATTCAAAATAACCTTCACTGCCATGGACTGCAACTGCATTAAGATATGGTACTTGAGGAACTCGGTCATGCACACCCTCAGGAGCATCAAGAGCTCAATCCATTTGAATGTGATCTTCTTCATGTTGGAATAAAAGCATGAACATGGGACTAACTTTAGCCTAAATTTGATTTACCAAAGGCATTCCCAACATCCCACGGTGTCTATGAAGTGCGTTCCTGATAAACCTAAAATCATGTGTTTCCAATGCCAACTTAATGTTTTCATACACAGAGACCATTAAACCCCCCTAAAAGCCCTCTCCATCCCATAAATTGTACCTTCAAAGTGCTCAAAATAGGGCATCTTGGGTGATCACACCTGTACACGTACATTTTTCAACCAATTCCTCAACGACAGTGAAGGATTGAAGTAAATCAATGGAATCTGAAATGAAAAAAGAAAGCAATTGGTTTGGAAATATATTTCTTCTATCCATTGGGGAGAAAACTTATTCCCCAATAATGCAAAAAAAACATGCCTTTTACAGATGTTGCAATGTATGTTAAAAATGGAGCCGAGGTCTTTGTCTGTGATTTTCTCAATGAAGGGACTTTCCCCATCCATCAGAGACAAGAAAACCCTGAGATTAAATAGTCAATATTCCATCTTCCTTCTTTCTCAAAGTCGACAACCAAGACACTCTATGAAATTGGCTTGATTAACTTCTGATGATTTGCTACTCATTGTGAAAGATATAAACCCACTAAAGTGTAGGAATGGGGATTACAGTTATTGCTAGGGTTGTACTTGCCCACATTATACCCTGCTGTCTCATAAAATTGGCATGTGTAAATGTCATACAGTCCCAAGATCGTATCTTTCTGAAATCAATGCTTTAGATTTTTGAATTTACATCATCATGATCGGAAGTGGCCAAAGGAAATGGAAAGATTTTAAATTAATGCAAGTGTTGTTGTCATTAATATCTTGTGCGCAAATATTTCCACCTACAAATTAGCCTTTAAAGTCTCCTTTCAAAATGTAGGCATTGCAAACATAAAATATGTGACAAGCTCAATTCTTTGCCCCAATGAGGGATTAATGTTTCTTGGAGGACAAATTCAAATTAACAACGATCTCATTTCCTCTTCTTTAGACCTCCCTCTATCTGGGCTTAGTGGTCAGAATTTTCCCTGTTAAGAATTGCATTTAATTATGGGTATAGCATCCACTGTAATAAGTCTTTAGTTGTACCAATTTCATTTGCATCTGCTCTCATGTTAGCCAAAAGGTCTGCTAGCATGTTACCTTAATGATAGGTATAGGTCAATCTATCAGTCGGTTCTAGGATGTCTCAAACTTGTTGAAGTATGTAGTGAATATGCCAACTGAAGCACTTTCTATTTTTGCAAGCGTTGATGATAATCATAGAATCTCCTTCAATATGTAGAATCTTATATCCCAGTCTTTTAGCCAACATCAGTCCTTGAAGAACATTTATAGACTCTGCAACATTATTCATACTTGCGGGAATGGACATTGATTTGACTGCTAATAGATTCCCCATAGAATCTTGAATACAAACCCCTATCCCAGATGTCCCTATATTTCCCCTTGAGGCTCTGTCAATATTGGTCTTCACCAATTGATGATTAGGTGGATACCATTTAATATGTGACTGGTCCTTTTTTATCTTTACTGGAAGCTGAAGGTTGTCATTCAATGGTAGAACTAAGAATTCCATTATTTTCTGATCAGATCATCCTTGGATGTATACTCTAAATGAAGTAGTTTTGTGCTTTTGAACATAAGAATTAGCCACTTCACAAGTGGATCTAAGAATAGTCTCTTGAACTTGTTCCACTGGAAGTATTTTTTCCCAGAAAATTCTCTTATTATGTTCCCACCAGATTGCCCATAGTACAATGATTGGAGAAATCCTCTAAATACATAAAAAAAAAAATCTTTATAAAGAGTCTGCCAAGATTGAAACCAATCTCATAAGTTCTTCATTAATGGGGTAATGAATCTTAATTTTTCCAAAACATAAAGCCAACATTGAACTGCAAATTTGCATTGCATAAAATGATGGTCCCCTGTTTCATACTTGTCACCACAAAGTACACATCTAAATGGTTTAGTAATTTGTAGTCTTACTAGTCTATCACTTGTTAGTATTCTTTGATGGAGGGAAATCTATAAGTAACTTCCTGCTTTGGTAAAATAGCATTATTCCAATAGAAGGAGTATGCTCATTGGGAAGAGGAGTGATTATCTCAATTGTAGATGGATTTATATCCTTGCTTAATTGAATATTGTCTTGATTGAGATAGAGCCCAAATTAATTCATTTGGATTACCATTAATGTAGACACACCTTTCAGAGAGGATTGATTGTAGAAGTTGTTTCTGATTTTGATCAATAAGAATTGTGGACAAGTCTTTTCACACACCTTTTCCCGAAATATCATCAGTGGTGGCTAAGTAATCACTCAATTTGGAACCCCAGCTATGAGAGAGTATTGGTATTGATGATCGGATCTCCTTCATGTCCCTTAGAGGAGTATAACCTATATGCCTCTTCTTCATGATTCATGGTTCCCAAGCTTTCCAAAGGCAAGGGTTAGTAGCAAAGGTTTTACAAATGATATAAATCCAATACACAAATACTACTAAAACAAATAACTCAAAGCATAACCAATAAAATGTACAAGCAAAGAAAGGAAAACAAATGAATGCAAACCCCGAAGCACTTGAAGCTTCTATTGTTTCTCTCTACTCCTTCTGAAACGTTGTTCTTGATACTCAGTATTGGGGTGGGTAGCGTCTATGACTTGAGAAGTGTCAAGAATTTGCTAATTGAAACGAGTGTGTGATCACAAGATGGCTTGAATGCTAGAACCAAACTGACATAGTAATGGCACACGAGAGCTTGAAATCTTGGATCCTTCAAATGGTTATGAAGGGTTTATTATATAGAAATTGGGGATGAAATGAACGGTTGAGATCAATCCCAGAGATAAGGAGATGAATGGTTGAGATCAAAGGGAACTGGAGAATCCATCAGTAAACTCCACCTCTTTGATTTTTAAAGAGGAGACAGAGTTTGGTTGACTGAAGAGCTAATTGTGAGTTACCTTTTTGAACTGAAGAGGTGGGTGAAGTTACCCATGTGGACTGGAGAGGTGGGTGAAGTTACCCATGTGGACTG
>MU228537.1:128407-158585 GCA_018584345.1 Thuja plicata | reverse complement strand
TTGTCTGACCTCTTGACTAGCTTCTCATCCAACAAAAATACAGAAACAAGCATAATATACATGGAGGATGCTTCTTGACTGTCACAATCCATGGAATAGATTATCAAAGTCAAGAAGCACCCATATTATCTAATGGAAACAAAATAGCACTTTACAGAAATCTACTCAGAACAACAGAACACGCAAAATACAGACAAAACTTCTCTTTATTGATTATACAAAATATTACAACTCTCTGCTAGTCTAGTCTCTGCAACTAACTAACTCTTCAACTAAACTGAACTCTGAACTATCTGAACCCTTTCACAGATTCTTCTTCTCTGTTTTATCTCTGGCTTCTCCTTGATTCTGCAACCCCGGTGGTTACCTGTCGATCTCAGCCTTCCAGCTGTTCTTCATTCTCCATCTTCGTCTGCAACCTTTCATTACTTTCCTTGCATGGTCGACACTCTGTACATGGCTCTTTTCCTTTGTGTCATTCTCTTTTCTATTTGGCGGTTATGACCTTTTCAACGCTTTCCCCTATTGACATGTCAGCCTGCTGACTCTCTTAACTGTCTTTTCTGTTCATCGCATAGTCGCGACTGAAAGTCATTCTTCATGTCTTAGTCTGCGACTGAGAGATTACCTTCTTGTCGCGCTCTCGCTATGTCTTTTTCTGACTTGGATTTTACCTCGCGACTGAGTGACGTTGCATTGTCGTGCAACCGCACTACTTTTCCATGAGCTGTTATTTACTCTACGAGTCTGCGATGCACATTAGTCGCGCACTCGCACCTCTTTATCCCGAACTGCTACTTGCTTTGTGACCGAGCGATTAGCGCTCGTCGTGTACCCGCTATGCGTTTCTCCGAGCTGACCTTTGCCTTGCGACTGGGCGATACACCGTAGTCGCGTGCTCGCCGTGCTTTTCCCTTAACTGCCAATGAACTTGCGAGCTTGCGATGCATTACTTTTCTACTCTTTGTTGGCTCTGCGACTTTGCGACTTAGCAAAACATGACTTGCTCGTTAGAAGACTTGTATCAAAACTATTATCAAAATGCTGGGGCTAGGATTTTGAGCTAAACCTTAGGGTGCTTTGCACCAATATGGGTGTTTTAGATAGGGAAACATCACACATGTATGGCCATGTGGTGGTTTTTATTTCTTGATCAACATTCTCATATGTATGAGGGAATTATAAGGGTTGGGTGGTGGTGTCATTCTTATGAGCACACCTAGGGACACTCCTTGCTCTTGTTTCCCTATGTTAATAGTCCACAAATTTGAGTAGCACCTGGAAGAGGATGTTCCTTCCTTGTTTTTAGTGTTTTGTGATGGAGGAAAGTGTATGTCTTGTTGAGAGCCATCTTTTGAAAATTCAATGGTGGATGATTGATGAGCTTCGCATACTATTTACATATTTTTGTTTTATTTTTATTTTTGTAAATGACTAAGAAGTCTATTAAGGTCATGACTCCCTGGTTGTATGTTATGTTGATGTGTGTTCTAGATTTGTGGTGTGATCAAGATTTTTTTTATTCTATGTAATCTTACTATCTGTGTGTCTAATTGCATTACTATTTGGGCCAATATGATTATCTCCTTGAACATGGTGGGGAGGGTATCATGGTCCTTGTGGTCGGGTGACATGACAAACCATCATTGGAGACTAGTGAATAGGTAAATGAGTGGTCCTAGTGCATGTAATGACTTTATAAAATGATACTTCTAGAATTTCACATGTATGTTATTGCTACATGCTTGTATTTTTTATTAATGATATTGAATTCATTATAGAATATATTGTAATAATGGTTCATGTACTTTGTTACTATAATTATACTCAACCATAGCAATGTTAGTACCCATAGTACTTACCCCAAGAGAAACTAGGCTAGCTAGGCCAGTATGTGAATTATTGCACTGAAAAATTCCAAGTCTTCTAGGAGGTTCCTAGATCAATGCCTCTGCCTACATTCTAACATCTATGCTGATTAGCACCTCTAACCTAGCGATTAGTGTCTCTACTCCTCTTATTTGAGATAGCTTAGTTGTCAGAGAAAAACATAACTCTCAATGGATGCTTGTGTTAGCTCAATCAACACCTACATTAATCGATGTTTTCTCTCCCCTAGATCAATTCCTCCACCTCTCTGGACTGAGACATATTAGTCTAGGAAATCAACAAAAAATCAACATCTACAATTTGTGGATCAGTGCTTGTGTTTTCCTTTAATGTCTCTTATTATTCAATGTGGTGAGCTAGTTAATGGGGTCTGAGGTGTGTGGGCATTCTCTCTAGGTGGTACTTATATGTCCTCATTTTCCATCAAATAGGCTAAGCATGCCTATTTTTTATAAAATGTCTAGTTTAGACCTTGTTAAGGATTTTAAGGTCAGATCCCTCAGACCCTTGGATGTGTTTGTGGTGAATTGAATTCTTGTATAAATGATTAATGAATTGATCTTTCATTTGATTATGTTGAATAATTATTATTCATGTATAATTGATGTATTTATAACAAAAATATTTATATGCATTAGTGCACATTTAGCATTGTTGTCCAATGGTTTCTTGGTGGTGCATTATAGTTCACATCATCCTTGTGTACTTCCTTATGACATGCATTGGGTTCTTAGCTTAATTAGATTTTTTCATATCACCCAAAAAGTAATGACTAAATAAAGAAAGTTAACTAGGTTCTTGAGGATATGTTTCCTATGTATGTCATAACATAACAATCTTGGTTGGAGGACTCTTTGTACCTATTATAATTTTCCTATAATATTGAGTACCATAGTTCTCTTGGAATATTTTATTTTCAAGCCTTGTATTGTAGACTATGTCATACACCTTTTTTGTTGGGTTCCTTTAGAGGACCGTGTTATTGTTAGTCCTAAGATGCTTTAGGATATGGAGAAATAGGTTGTTTGTATTAGAGATAATTAGTTTATAGATCAATATAGACAAAATAATTATTCCAACACCCGCAAACTAGATCATCACTTCTCAGTGGGTGAATATGTGTTTTTGAGAGTTAAGTATGAAAAACCCCTATGCATTATGGGAAAGGGTCTAAGATAACATTGCATTTTGTTAGAAATTTTGAGATCCTTGAGAGGGTTGGTCATGTTTTATACCACTAGTGGTTGCCACCTAACCTATCTTACATCCACAATTTTCTCCATATTTGTGTGCTTACAGAGTATATTCCTAATGTTACCCATGTTCTTGATAACGGTACTTTACAATTAGAGGATGGGAATTTATTTGGAGATCATTTGTAATCTTTAAAATGAGAGACTAACCCTTAGAATTTGAAACATATAATTGGTAAGGGTCCAATGGGATCCAAATGATGAGGCTTCAACTAATTTGGAGGATGCTTCATGGTTGAGAGACTTGTACTCCTATCTTTTGGCAAGATTCAAGGAGTAAGCCTAGTCCCAACGGGAGAATATAGTGCCTCCCATGTTTGCATTCTATCATTGATTTATTTTGATTCAAGTTACACTTTGTTATTCTTTCTCCTATGATTATTTTTATATTATTCTTTTATTATTGGAATTCATGAGATGTGCCCAATAACAGTTGTATTATTTTGATCATTTGTATCACTATTGATGTGGATAATGGTTTATACTTGTGATTTTAATGATGGTCATATATGCATGATAACTCTAAGATGATGTGACATGATGTTATATGATGATTTTTGAATTATTTTGAGGATATTTTTGTTATACTAAGATGGATATGGTTATAGGATGATATAGTGATGATGTTCCAATGATTTGTTGGGATATTGTGCCACTAATAATGTTATGATGATGACCTCATTTAGGGAATAGTTACATGTTTATTATTTTAGTGAAATATTATTTAATGTTTTAATTGGATCAAATTATTATTAAAGTACTTTAAATGATATTTAAATGTGAAACAGATGATATCATATTATTCAAATACATGAGAATACATACAATGTTAAAATTTTCTTCTTGGTCATTTTGACTATGCTTTTAAATATGTGCTTTGTGTATTTTATACATGCATGAGAAGCTATACTTAATGTGAAAATAATTTAGTAACAACAAGTTATGGGCTAACTCCACCTAGCTTTACGAACCTCTGATCATGCTTGTATCTCCAATATTGGTTATATTAGATAATCATGTTGGTCATTCATATTGTCTCTCCTAGTTATCATTCCTAATTTTGATGGTAGTCAAATGTGGCTTATGTTTATACCTATGATTATTGCATAGGTAATGTTTGGTTACCCTCTTGTGTAGTTGTGAAAGACCAATGGCAAATGTATTTGCATAGTCAATTGTCTGCAAATTGTTATTATTGAATTAATTAAAATTAAATGATATTTTTAATAATGTACATGTACCTTGTTACTATAATTGTACTCAACCATGGAAATGTTAGTACCCCTAGTACTTACCCCAAGATAAACTAGGCTAGCTAGGGCAGTAGGTGAATTGTTTCATTGAAAAATTCCAAGTCTTCTAGGAGGCTCCTAGATCAATGCCTTTGCCTACATTATGGCATCTATGTTGATTAGCGTGTATAACCTATTGATCTGTGTCTCTACTCCTCTTATTTGAGATATCTCGGTCATACATAACTCTTAATGGATGCTTTTGTTGGCTCAATCAACACCTACATTAATTGATTTTTTCTCTCCCCTAGATCAATGCCTCCACCCAACTGGACCGAGACATCTCAGTCTAGGAAATCAATAAGAAATCAACATCTGCAATTTGTGGATCGGTGCTTGTGTCTGCCTTTAATGTCTCTTCTTATTCAGTGTGGTGAGTAGTTTGTGGGGTCTGATATGTGTGGGCATGCTCTATAGGTGGTACTTAGATGTCCTCATTTTCCATCAAAGAGGCTAATCATGCCTATTTTGTATGGAATGTCTAGTTTAGACCTTGTTAAGGATTTTAAGGTTAGAGCCCTTGGACCCTTGGATGTGTTTTTGGTGAATTGAATTCTTGTATGGATGATTCATGAATTGATCTTGTATTTGATTATGTTGAATAAATAATAGTGATGTATAATTGATGTATTTATAACAAAAAAAATCATATGTATTAGTGCACATTTAGCATTGTTGTCCAATGGTTCCTTAAGGGGGCATTACAGTCCACATCATCCTTTTGGACTTCCTTACGACATGCATTGGGTGCTCAGCTTAATTTTATTTTTCATACCACCCAAAGAGAGATGACCAAACAAATATAGTTAATTAGGTTCTTGAGGATATGCTTCCTATGTATGTCATAAAACAAAAATCTATGTTGGAGGACTATTTGTACCTATTAGAATCTTCCTATAATATTAAGTACCATAGCTCTCTTGGAATATTTTATTTTTAAGACTTGTGTTGTAGACTATGTCATACACCTTTTTGTTGGGATCCTTTATGGAACCATGTTGTTGTGGGTCCTAATATGCTTTAGGATATGGAGAAATGGGTTGTTTGTATTAGAGATAATTTGGTTATAGTTCAAGATTGACAAAAGAAGTATTCTAGTACCCACAAAATAGATCATCAGTTCTCAATGGGTGAATATGTGTTTTTGAGAGTTAAGTTGCAAACAATTCCTATGCATTATGGGAAAGGAACATAGCAGTTTGTTAGAAATTTTGAGATCCTTGAGAGGATTGGTCATGTTTTCTACCACCAATAGTTTCCACCTAACCTATCTTACATCCATAATGTGCTCAATATTTTTGTGATTAGACGTAATATTCCTAATGTTTTGATTAGGAGAAAAGCAGGTTTTAGAGGATCTAAAACCTTTACAAAAGATAGTTACATATGTTCAATACAACCCACATAGAAAAAATGAGAAGAAATAGAAATAGAACTATAAAAAACAAGTTGGCAGCCTATACATAAATCCAACAACCTAAACACCAACATACCAAAAGCTAATAGACAAAACAAAGAAAAAGAAAAAGAACACCAGAGCAGAGGACTAGAAATTCTTAAGCAACTCATCCGCTTCAATCACCATGAGGTCCATATTAACCACTGTCAATTTCAGATCCTCAAGATCTTTTCCATTCTTGACACCTATTTTTATTAGTCTTGGATCTTGTCCCTTTTCTTGTCCCTAGAGTTTAATCCACACCATCCTTATCAGCATCAATTTCATGAGTGCTCTTCTCCTGCTCCAGCTTTCCAAACAAAATTTTGACATGCTTCACTGAGGCTTTCAGAATTTTGTAGCTCTGTTCTCCTATCTTTTTCAGGATATCCTCCACTTTAGCTATTTTAGTCTCCATTTCCATCATTTTTATCCATATCTCTATCCTTCCCATGGAGTTCCAGCTGGGAATCCATGTTCTCAATTTCCTAGAATCTGGACTTTAAGCAGTCCTTCATGTCTTCCGCATACCCAATGGCTTGAGGTATCTCCTCCTTACACTTAGGGAAGTATTTATATTTTCCCATACCCATAGCCTCAATAATTTGGTGGTGTATACACAATTCCCTGACATCCTTCTGCAGCTGCAGATTATCATCAATGATGCATTTTGTAGTCTTGTTGAAACTCCTCACACCCAGCTTACTAGTCGAGATGGAAAGGTTATCCTAGGTAAAATCATCCTTCAGCAAATCCTCCTTGAACTTCCCATTACCCTCATCCTAATCCATAGGGTTCTTACTAGTCATATCTTCCTCCCCTACATCTTTCACATTTTCCCCCTCAGCCACGGTTTTCTCCTCAGTGGTTTTAGTCTTAGTAGTACGAGACTTATTTTTCAGTTGGGAAGTCATCTCTTCCTCTTCTGACTCAACATATTAGTCCTCCTCATAGGAAGAGGACTCTATAATAATGTGGGTATTTTTCCTTCTCGACTTGAGGCCTTTATTTGAAGAAGCCTTAGCCTTTTTCTTTGGAGTAATCTTGCATTTAAATTTGATATCTTTAGAAGAGGTGTTTGAGTTAGACATCGAATCACTCTCCGTACCCTTCCCCATAGAGAAATCTACATTAGTATCTACATCCTCTAAAATAGAGTTCTAAGCTAGGGGATGATCTATCTGCTTAGCCTTGAGTTGTTTGTAAATGAGCACCATCAAACCCTGGTGCATAGCATGATCTCCTTGAGGGTTTTCCTTATGCTCTTTCATGGTAGCATTCATAGAATATAGTAAATAATATGGTAGAGAAATTTTATCCCCATGGAAGAAGTGGTTAAGAAGAACAAAATGATAACAATAAGCCATAATGTACCTACCATCCAAGGTAGCATAATTCATAATAGAAAAAAAGAACTTTGCGCCAAGGGCTCTCAATTTTTTTGGGAGAGTAATAGGTGCTAGAAGACTTTACCAATTTCATCTTCTCCATATCAGTTCTAGGAAAATGTTTGACGATTCCCTCTATCATCTTACGATCCTTGTAGAGCTTACTTCCATCACGTGTTAGACTAATAATTTCTGAGATAAGGACTTCATATACCTTAATTTTTGGTTCCCCATTGTCAAACTAGTCTTCTTACAATGTTTCAAAAAAAATTTAGTAATGGAATAATCCTAACCATGTAGTCTCTCCATATACAAAGTTAAAGCACCTTCCTTCACGATATCCCAGACCTATTCATTTCTCCTCGAGTCCTTGCACTAAATTGGCTCCACTCTTTTTTTTGCCTCCCATCATGCCATAAAATATTCTTCGATGAAGGATTTTTTGTAGATTAGATCTCTTATTTTTCATAGTCTCAGATTAATGTCATAAGAAGCCACATAGCAGAGAAAAAGCCAAAGTAACCCAGAAAGAGCGCATGATAATAATCACACAGCACACCAGATTACAGTCCTTGTTTAAATAATAATGGTTATTAATAACCCTTGTCATTTCATATATCATTGCTTGGATATGATATTGACACATTTCATGTTGTGAACTTTATCACTAATGATTAGTGATTTCACCCCATACAGATAATCATCCTCTCCTTTCCAACTTTTGACATCATTGCTCATCACTGCCACATTGACAACCCAGTCAGCTATGCTATTTATCTCCCTATAACCATGGGTTATAAAACAATTATCAAAATTACCAATGATATCCCATGAGGCCTTACTAATGTTTGTAATAGTCCATGAGGGCTTACATTTTTTTAAAGGAAATTAACAATTTTATTTGAGTCCCCTTCAACCCAAATATTTATGCAATCCCATTTCTTATGTAAGAGAAGACCTTGATAAGCTGTCATAGCTTCCACCTTATGATTATTTTGAGTCCCTAAAGGAACAATCACCATATCAATATAATTTCCTCCCTCATCCCTTAGAATGGCGCCACAACCAACATGCCTTGGGTTGCCTTTAGAGGCCCCATCAAAATTGATTTTAATCTAGCCCTTGGGGGCACTTTCCAAACAACTTCTTCCCTTTTGTTAGTAACATTAATCTTCTTATATCTTCCACTGAGCTTCCACTTATCTAAAATTTCCTCATCCATCTTTCTAGTAGGAACATTTAGCTCTCTCATAGTGTGCATATTTTCAAGAATATCTCTTTGAATCCTTTGGAAAACAACATGTTTAGGAGACCACTTATCCCTCAAAATTCTATCATTTCTTTCTTTCCATTCCCCACAACAAATGTGGCATAGAGATTCCACAAAGGATTTTTATAGAGGGGTTTTTTGAGGGAATTTTCCATGAAGAATAGAAGGTTTAAATTTCCTTGGGGAAAACCCATTCCATATTGAACATATCTAGCATACTAGGCCATAAAGAGACAATAAAGGGACAGTGGATAGTAATGTATTCCACCATCTCTTCGTCTTGGCAGAATAGAGAACAGCGATTAGAGATACTAAAGCCTATGATTTTCAAGTTGTCAATAGTTAGGATCTTATTCTGCATAAGAATCCAAAAGAACATGTTAATTTTAGGAATAAGACCCTTAATCCAGGCATTGGACCACCAAGGTGGATCTTCTTGATTTATAGACATCATATTGATCATGGAGGAAGTGTTAAAGCCTTCATTTGAATTGATCTTCCATATCAGAGTATCATCTTCTTCATTAAGAATCATGGAGAACAGGTATATTTTGAGCTAAATCAGATGGGGGCTAACAATCTCTATGTCCTTCCATTTGTCCTTGTACCAACAATCAACAACATAATGAACAAACTTAGTTTTTCAAACGAAGGCATGAGGACCCCATTTACTGTGGTTAATTGGAGGATCATCATTAAGCCAATCATCTTCCTAGAACCTACTTTCTCACCATTCCCCACCTTCCATTGAGTGCCCTTAATCATAAGACTTATGTTGGTAGCAATATTCTTCCATATGTTTTATCTAGTGGGTGTAGCATTAGAGTTTATAAAATTGTCCAGAGTTGATTAATTCCTAATATATGTGTTTCTCCATATTTGATTCCATTCCCCATTAGAATGATAGATTCTCCATATTTTTTTTGAGAGAAGAGCATTGTTCATCATTCTTATTCTCCTGAGACCCAATCCTCATCTAGTTTTTGGCCTACAAAATTTATCCCAAGCAATGAGAGACATTCTCTTTTTATCCTCTGCTCCAGTCCACAAAAAATTTCTTTGGATTTTTTCAATAGCATCAACATACTTACCTAGGATCTTAAAGAGACTTAGAGCATAGACCAAAATACTCTAAAGAGAATCTTTAAGAAGCTAAACTTTCCTAGCATGGCTTAGGAGGTTTCCCTTCCATCCGACTAACTTTTTATTGAACTTGTCCACTAAAGAGCTCTAGAAGGAATCTAGGGGGTTGATAGAAAGAGGGATACCTAAGTATGTTGAAGGGAGAGTAGCAATTTGAAATCCCAAAATATTTATAAAATAAGATGTCATGTTGTTGATCTATACTTGTTGAGAGTTTCCTTTAGAACCTTAGCTTCCTTAATAGTATCCTCTCCCAATATAATCGAATCATCAAAAAATTATTGATGAGAGAAGACCTGGAAAGAAGATGAGGGATGAAGCCCTTTGAAATACCCAACATCCACCAGAAGAGAAATATATCTCCCCAGATATTCAACCAAAATAAAAAAACAAAATAAGAAATAGTGGGTCACCCTATCTCAGACCCCTTGAGGATTTGAAGAAAGGAGAGGGAGTACCATTGGTCATAATAGAGAAGGTAGCAAACCAATTTCATAATCAGACGCACACTACTCTTATTAAATCCAAAAGCCAAAAGGATTTTTTGCAAAAGGATTTTTAAATGGTGTGTCATAATCTATGAAAATGGAGGAGGGAATACCAAAATGGAAGATGATGTGGTAGAGGACAAATGTGGATATTTGGACTCCCATTGTGAGGGTGAGCATAATTGCTTCTACCCACTTTGTGAAGTAAACTATAGTAGTGATGATATACTTGTGCCCTTCCAAGGATAGGGTGGTTATCCTACCAATGAGGTCAAAGTCCCAACATGAGAATGGACATGGAGGTGAAATGGGATGTAGATCTTGTGCTAGAGCATGGATGAGGTTTTCATGTTGTTAGGCATTTCTTTAAAAATTCATGCGCATTGTGCTCCATTGTAGGTTAGTAGTACCCTGTTCTAAAAATTTGCTTGGCTAAGACCATGCCACTTGTCTGGGCACCACAAATTCTAGTGTAGACCTCTTGTAATACCTGTGAGACCTTGTTTGAGTCTAAACATCTAGAGAGGACGTTGTGATAACCTCGAAAATATTAGGTATTGGCTACAAGAGTGTAGTGGGATTTTGCAAATAAGGTTATGGTGTTGGGTGTTTGTGAGGTGGGGAGATATGATACCATTTTTTAAATAAGTGTGGATGCCATGGTACCATAAGGACTGGGGAACAACCAAGACACATACCATTTTATAATCATTATTCTCATAAGCATGTGTATGGAGCTACTCGACCAAAAATTCATATTGTGTTGCATCCCAAGGGATTTCTAGAAGGCGTCCAATGTTGGTCATTGCGTCTTATGTTTTGTTTTGAAATCTGGGAACTTGTGTGAATTGTAGGCTCAGAAACTATTCTTTGATTTTGTCTACTAACTCTTTGTAGGGTAATAAATTTTCATATTTTAGTTGGAACTCATCTAGGACTTGCTTTATGATGAGTTGTGAATCTCCAAATACCTATAGCTCCATGATGTTCCATTGGATCATTGTCTTTAAACTTGAGATGTGTACTTCATACTTTGCAATGTTATTAGTGCATGTAAATCCCAATTTGAATGAATTAGGAATGTAGTCACCTTGAGGGGTGATGAAGATGATTCCTGCCCCTGACCCATGAGTTGTATAAGATCCATCAAAATAAATATTTCAAGTGGGTTGTTCCTCAATCATGCACATTTGTTCATCTATAAATTATATGACTAAGGGATATGTGTTTACTAGTGGTTCTTTCATTTCCATTGTCATCAAGTTCAGCCAAGAGTGCCCCCAGTACTGTAATAGTTTTTGATATGTATGAAATGAGAGGCTCCCCTGGAGTATCTAGTACAAGGATGGGTATATTTTCCAGATAGTATTTGATCTTTTCAAAACTTATTTGGCATAAGGGATCCCATTTAAATTGGTATCCTTGCGTAGTAGATGGGTGAACAATTGACATTTATTAGCAAGTTGTGAGTGTTGGCATTGATCACCTAACTGGAAAAGATAATAAACATTGATACCTACCTGATCAAATGTTTTCATTGATGGTCAAACATACTAAATAATCTACTCCTATAGTTGACCACAATCGGTAATGAAGAACCTAATGGAACACCTAATCGACTAAGGTATACAACAGAAACATGATGGAAATCTAGTGAATGAATATTGAGGTTGAAGTATTATGAAGAGCGGTTTTGCAAGATGTTGTATAATGATATTTCAGAGATGCCTGGATCAACCAATTATTAAAATGGTAAATTCTTATTCTAATTTGAATTATTTATCAATACTCTAGAATAAAATTTGCAATACTATTTCTATGATCTCTAAACGACAAATCGGTACAGATATCAAGGTGAAGTTTGTTGAAGATGTTATTTGAATTGACAATATTATATTGGTTTGAATGGGTGGATATTTTTTCTAATTTTAACGATGATTTAGTACATTCTACAAGAATTTGAACCTAAAGTGATAAGTGACCTAAAAGAAAGTTTTCTATCAATGGTGTTGATTAAGCAGAAAAAATAGTAAGCAATCATACAAAATATTACCTGTAAGATGAATACAGAGTTGGATAGTAAGAGAAAGAGAGATTGGAGAAGGAGTAGAGATAGTAATGTGAAGGAGGAACTATTGCTAGATCAATCAGCGGCTAGTACAAGAGATAGTGAAAATATTTGAAGAAGAGGTTTAAGTCATAGATTTAATGGAAGGTTGAGTAGCTACATAACCTAAAGGATCTTACCAGAAAGGAGTGCTATTAAAGATAAATCACTTGTTGTTCTTTGACTATTGCAGCAAGATAAATCCTTTAACAAGGTAGACTCTTACAGGTCTTTGTTTCTAAATCCTTTCGCAAGGTGAATCTCTAGATTGTAGATTCCAATCCTCACATGAGGTAGACTTTAAAAGGTCTCATTGTACATCTGATAATGTAGTAGACATCTCTAACAAAATCTATAACTCTTAGAAATAATTTTTGTAAGCCTTTCATAGGGCACCTTCTATACTGTAGTAGTGAAGTTTGTGGGTACCATCCCCACTATGGTTTTTCCCTCTTATAAGGGTTTCCATGGTACCAAAATAATTGTGTCACATGTATCTATAGTTGTGATGTTTTGGTTTCATTTACTATTTTATGGTTATAACTATTTTCAGCAATAATAGTTAATGCAATCTGAATCAATTTTTAGTTTTGTCTGTTACCGGTGTTCTAAACTAGTTTTAAAAGTTCAATTGGTGACTATACTGATTATCCCCCCCCCCCTCATTACATTACTTAGTGCTTATACCCAACAATTAGTATCAAAGATTTGGTACTCTGAAGGAAAATTTAACAACTTGAGTAAAAGGTCAAGAGTTGAGCACTATGGAAAGAGGAAAAACTCATGAGCAGGTAATTGAAGAGTTGAGAGAAAGATTAAGGAAATCTCTCGCAATAAGAAAGTAGTTGTCTTAAAGGTTAAGAGATACAAAAGACTATTGTGATGTACTGTCTAAAGGAAGCATGTCTAATGAAGCACAAGAAGCCCTAGAGCAGGTCATGAAAGAAAATGCTAAAATAACAAAAGAATTGTCAAATGTGAAAAAGGAATTTGAAGGATAATCAGTAGCTATGTGTGAATATCTTGACTAGGAGAGAAACACAGAATATGAAAAGAAAGAACTTGAAGAAACAAAGAGAACAAAAGAACCAGAATGGTATCACATCAATAGAGAGAATACTGCAATGCATGAACAATTGAGTGATCTAGTTGAAGAAAATGAAGAAATCAATATCGAAAATGAAACTATGAGAGAAGTAAATGAAAAACTGAGAGATGGAAATGAAATGTTGAAGAATGAGTTGAAGAAAGAACAAGAACAACTCAAGAAAGAAAAAGAGGCACATGAACATATTAAGAGAGGACATGATAGTACCCTAAAGATTCTTGAACTACTTAATCAAAAGAGGAGACCTAATCACACATCCAAATTAGGATACACTGGAAGGAGAACATAGGAAATTAGAGAATCATAAAAGACCAAGGAGAAACAAGATGAACCCAAGTAACCTGTCACCAGTCAAGAAAGAAAAGCATCAAATCCTACATGTACAACTGTAGAAAGCCAGGACACACATAAAATGTTTGTAGATACCGACTGGTAAGTCCTAAAACTCAATCTTTTAATGGTTATTGTTATAACTATAATCAATATGGACATAGATAAAGTAATGTGGTCCTAATGCTAAATATAGATTAATATTTGAAGTATATTGCTACAACTATAATAAATATGGAAAAAAAATCCATAGAGTATAGGTCAGCACTGAATAATTCTGGATCACCCAAGCCATTGATGAATACTTTTGGAAGTAAACAATAATCTAGTGTGGTTTGTGCCACAAAATGAAGAGAAGAAAAGTGTAAATGTTGAACAAGTAAAAAGTGTTGAGATTTCACCTTCTAACTAGGTTAAGTAATTGACTTAAAGGGGAAGGAAAAAAAATGTCATATCAATCGGTTCCCCAAAATTATCTATAAGGAATAAAAATATGCATAATATGATGTGAGGTAATATCACTACATCTATCTTTAATGATGTTATGAAAATGTTACAACCATTGTGGAATATTACCGTTGGAAGCATTCTGAATTATAAATACATGCATTGAATGAATGAACAATAAAATGGTTAATTGCTAGAATAGGTAATGGTAACTTGAGTGAACGGTAAACCCTAAGTGAAATTATAAATACATGTATTGAGATCATTTTTACACTTTTCTTTCACAAGAACTATTTATGAGCTAAGTGTGAACTAATTTTGAGCGACCGTTCAGTTGAATTTGAAGAGTGAAAAAGTGTCAAACCCTATGTGAACAAAGCAAGTGTTTGAAATGAAGGATTTGATCAATTGAGACTAAGTTTTTTATTTATATTTTTTAGGAGATTTTAACATGGCATAAACAATTGATACTCCTACCCTAATTTCACATGTTGAGGATCCGTGACCGCAATTCAGGTTACATCTGATGAAGGTCATCGAGGTTGATGCAGCCGGAGCATCATCATTAATCCCACCTGGACTTATGTTGGTAGAGGAAATATATTTTTTTATTCATTGTAAAATGGAGGAACTTGGAGAATTCGATATCATTGAGGGATATTTAAAGTTGTGTGAAGTTGGAAGTTTGAAAAATGAATATGCACATCTAATGAATGGCGGTATTTTGAATGCACTTGATTTCCCTACATGTTCCCATGATGAATGGAAAATATATGTACTAAGAATATTTTATGATCAATTATTGTGGTTGGAAGAAAACCAGAAGATCACTGGTGAAGTAATCAGAAGAGTTACAGGTTTCAATGCATCCGATGAGTCACCGACCCTGAGAAACATTTCTAGATATGTGGTTGTAAAACTAACAAAATCATGAAGAGACCATATATCCATGACTATGGAGGACATACCTAATGATGCTATAATATTTGCAGTGATGATTGTTGGTTACAAATTCCATCAGTCAAGTAGACACAATAACATTCCCCATGGAGCAATCCATGTTGCATACAAAATGGTGACTGAGAATGTATCTTACAACTTGTGTGATTTTATAGTTGATCATATGGTTGTCAATAGGGAAAATATTTCAAATGATAAGAAGAAGTCATTCAAGTATGGGTCATTAATTATCTATATTTTCTTTTATTTTCAAAAGTATTTCCATGGAAAGGGTAATTTTGAATGGAAAGCAGGTAGACTTGTGGTAGCACAGATCTCTGATTATGTTAAGGAACTAGGAGATCAACTTGATAATCATATGTGGGGATATTTAAAAAAAAATCAATCTTCTATGCATAAGAAATGGAGAATATCACCTGGTATAATTTAGAAGTATAAGGATGATATATGTTTCTTAGTTGACTCAAGCACCTGTATACTTCAACCTGTTGTACACAAAACATTTTGGATCCCTGTAATGGGTTATGAGATTTATGAAGACAAGATAGATAGATATGCAGAGGTGTTTCTAAGTAATCCCATAGATGACACTACGAAAAGGTCCAAAACAATTGAAGAAGAAAGCTGTAGAATTAAGCTTGAACTCAAAAAGCCTATAATAGAAATAAAAACAAGAAGAATGTTGACAAAGTTAGAAGCTAAGTTTGAAGGAGAAAGAGCTACTTCACATGAAACACAAGAGACCCCTAAAATATCATCTGCACAACTGGTAGAGTCCAGTGCAATAGAATCTAAGAAAACTTATAGGAGAAAGGGAAAGTAGCAAGCAAAGAAGACTCCTACAAAAACCACATCACCAATGCCTACTAGGAGAACACCAGCCAGAGAAGCCAAAGATATAGATTCTACATCTATCAAGGCTAAAACAAAAACAAAAAGGATGATGATGAGGACACCCCTTCAGATAAGGAATTCAAAGAAGTAAAGAAAAAAGGTATAACCTCTAAAGGAATTTCTATAGATGAATTTATACATAACATTGAGATTCTTCAAGGATTAAGTGGAGGTTCTAGGATGTATGACTTATGTCATAATGATTAAATTAAGAGAATAATTAAAGATGAAATCCTTAAGAGCATGAAGTTTAATAGAAGCCCTACTGAAATTAGAGGTCATATTTCTGAAATTTTGTTTGATATAATAATTGGGAGATAAAAGACAACCTTAAAGTATTGATAATGAAGTAAGAAACAAGGCACTGATGGAATACAATAGTGGATTAGATGTTGGTGAGATTAAGTCTTTTTTTGAGTTACATAAGTATGATTTCCCTATCAAGAGTAGAGTTAATAGAATTATATTGGGGGGAATATAGGTTTTACATGAAGAGACAATTAATATTTAGAAGAAGTAAATTAAAATATCTAAGAAAGCCCAAGAGGACGGTGATGTAGAAGAAGAAGGTGAGGAACCTAATCATTTTGATGAAGATGCAGAAGAGGAATCAGATCAAGATGAGGTAGAAATTCTTGAACCACTAGAGGTAACTGAGGAAGTTCTTAAGGCCATTACTAAACAGGTAGAAGAGATAGAGAAGCAAGAAGAACAAAAACCTGAGGAAGTAAAGAAAGATGAGGTAGTGATTGAGGAAATACCTTATGAGGAGATAGAGAAGTTACTGAGAGTAACACTTACCCCTCCTTCTACACATTCAACTATGTTATTGGTAACTCCTACCAATGTTCAAAATACATCAACCGAAGAGCAATTGGTAAAGAGAAAGCTACAGCTTGGCGAGAGAGAGAAGAAGAGGAGAAGAGTAAGCATACAAATGCCCATAATTTGTGTGGAAGAGGAATACATTGAAGAGACAAATATATAGAAAATGTAGATTTTATATTATTGATTCCTACGGAGATGATGGTGCTGTCAAGCAAGTTGAGAGTAAAAGCTGAGAAGAACAAGGAAAGACTAAAGAAGAAGAAGGGAAGAGTACTTAAGAAAAAAAAGGAAATATTGCACACCTTAGTACCTGATGCTGAGATAGATGAATTGGAGAATGTCATTGATCAAATGAATAAGTTAGAGAAGGTAATATGGTAGGATATATCATCAGTGGACAAAATTTTAATGTCAATAGATGAAGATGCCTATGAGGAGAAAAGGATGGAGAAGGTAAAGGATAAGATTGCAATAGACATAAACTTTAAAGAAAGAAGTTGACCACACAAGAGGTAACTTGAAATTTGTTGGTGACATATTGAAAAAAGTGTCAAAAATGTCTAAATTCACAAGTGATACAGATAAGAGGCAGAGGAAGTTGAGAAGGAACTAGATAATATAACTGAGAATTTTGATGCAACTTCTAGCAATGCTACAGTCTACACAGCTAAAGTCAGAGAGATGGAAGGTCAGCAAAGACAAGTTAAGGATTAGCATAGACAAAAGGTGAATAGGTTACTTGATTTGAATTCATTTTTAGCCCCTACCTATTGATATTATGCTAATGAGTGTTAAGCATTTTGATTCTTTGATTGGGAAACCTGAGCCCACTACAATGGAGGCATTAGAAGAGATGTCAGGTAATCTTATTGGTCAGACTATTACAATTGAACATTTGAGAAAAATCTAGGATAATACTTTGAGTGTAGAAAAGCAAGCTTACATAGCCATGTTTGACAAATTATAGTGTTCTTTGACTGAATGCACCTTTGTCCTTGATGACAAAAGGGGGCGAATATGTTGTAACAAAACAATACAATGTATTTTTTTTTTGGTATTTACTTCTGGAGTATAATGAAAGGGGGAGAACTGTAATGGAATAACATTGTATATGGAACCATATCAGTTAATGAAATGTAAATATTTGGGAGAATTCCTTTTGTGAGTAACTTTGAACAATGTGTTATGATTTTTCTTTTGTTTTCCATTATTCTATACACATTTGGATTTGACAAGGTTTGCCATCAATGCCAAATTAAGGGGGAGATTGTTGCCATTGATCACCTAACTAGAAAAGATAATAAAAATTGATACATGTATGATCAAATGTTGTCATTGATGGTCAAACATACTAAATAATCTACTCCTATGATTGACGACAATTGGTAATGAAGAATCTAATGTAACACCTAATCGACTAAGTTATACAACAACAACATGATGGAAATTTGGTGAATGAATATTGAGATCGAAGTATTATGAGGAGCATTTTTGCAAGATTTTGTATAATGATATTTCAGAGATGCCTAGATCCCAATTATTAAAATGGTAAATTCTTATTCTAATTTGAATGATTTATCAGTATTCTGGAATAAACTTTACAATACTATTTCTATGATCACTAGATGACAAATCAGTATAGATATCGAGGTGAAGTTTGTTGAAGATGTTATTCAAATTAACAAGATTATATTGGTTTGATTGGATGGATGATTTTGTCTAAGGTTAATGATTATTTAGTATATTATGCAATAATTTGAACCTAAAATGGTAAGCGACCTAAAAGCAAGTTTAAAATCAATGGTGTTGATTAAGCGGCAAAACCAATGGTGTTGATTAAGCGACAAAAATAGTAAGCAATCATACAAAATATTATCTGTGAGATGAATATAGAGTTGGAGAATCAGAGCAAGAGATATTGGAGAAGGAGTAGAGACATTAATGTGAAGGAGGAACTACTGTTAGATAAATCAGCAACCGGTACAAGAGATAGTGAAAATATTTGAAGAAGAGGTTTAAGTCAAGAATTGAAGGGAAGGTTGAGAAGCTAGATAAACTAAAGGATCTTACAAGCAAGGACTGTTATTAAAGATCAATCACTTGTTTTTCTCTGGCAATTGAAGAAATATAAATCTTTTAACAAGTTAGACTCTTATAGGTCTTTTTTTCTAAATCCTTTCGCAAGGTGAATCTCTAGATAGTAGATTTCAATCCTCACATGAGGTAGACTTTCAAAGGTCTCATTTTACATCTGATAATGCACTAGACATCTCTAACAAGATGTATATCTCTCAGAAAGAGTTTTTGAAAGCCTTTCATAGGGCACCTTCTATACTGCAGTAGTGAAGTTTGTGGGCACCATCCTCACCATGGTTTTTCCCTCTTATAAGGGTTTCCATGATACCCAAATCATTGTGTCACATGTGGCTATGGTTGTGATGTTTTGGTTTCATTTACTATTTTATGGTTATGATTGTGTTCAACAATAATGGTTAATGAAATTTGAATTATTTTTTAGTTAAGTTTGTTACCGGTGTTAAGAATTAGTTTTAAAAGTTCAATTGGTGACTATATTGATTCACCCCCCTCTCAATACATTACTTAGTGTTTATAACCAACAATGAGATGAATCGACGGACGGACTGCAACTTTCCTTGTAGGCTATGCAACTTCTTGAGCGTTCTTGGTGGAGGCATCTCCATTATAGCTTTGACTTTATTTGGATCAATATATATTTCTCTCCTTGATACTATGAATCCCATGAGTTTTCCTAATGTGACTCCAAATACACATTTCTTTGCATTGAGATTCAAATTGTAATGGTGGAGTTCATCAAACACACATTCAAGAATTTTAGATGATCCAACCTTGTTT
Organism: Thuja plicata; assembly: GCA_018584345.1. Lineage (NCBI taxonomy): Eukaryota > Viridiplantae > Streptophyta > Pinopsida > Cupressales > Cupressaceae > Thuja > Thuja plicata. The sequence continues at coordinate 138,875 of MU228537.1, read as the reverse complement.
TTTATTTAGCTAGGATATTGTCCACATAATCTTCAAGAATATTATGGATCATGTCGTGGAAGATGATTGTCATGGCTCGTTGATATGTGACCCCTGCATTTTTCAAACCAAATGGCATTATGTTGTAATAGAAGGTACCCCATGAGGTTGTGAATGTTGTCTTATGTTGATCTTCCTCTATGATGTGTATCTGATTGTAGCCAAAGAAACCATTCATGAGTGACAATATCTCATGTCCAACTGTGAGATCTATGATGATCATATCAATGTTAGGCAAGGGGAAGTCATCCTTGGGATATGTCTTGCTGAGGTTTCAAAAGTCTGTGCATATCCTAATTTCTCTAGTCAAATTAGAAACTGGTACCATGTTGGAAAATCACTCTGAATAATCAATGGCATGAATGATCTTATCCTATAGGAGCTTTTCCAGTTCTACTTTGACTAATAAAGCCACTTTGGGATGTATCTTTCATAGATTTTCTTGTTTGGCTTAGCATTCGGGTCCACTGCAAGATGATGTACTACAAAAATGGGGTCTAACCCTATAATGTGAGAGTAATACCATGAAAAGTTAATATTGGCCTCACGAAGCAACTCTGTGAGGGCCCTTTCTTCAGCTTTTGATAATGATGTCACTATATAGGTGATTCTTGGACATTCTTCTATTCCTAGATTGATAGGCTTGGTCTCTTCAATTAAAATAGATGATTATTTTGGCCTATAATCATGAATGAGAGGAAGAGGAGAGTCTTCATCCTCTAGTGCCTCAGAGAGGTTTTCGCCAGGGGATACACCCTTTGTTTTTACTTTTTGAGAGTCAGAAAGTGCCCTAGAGGGGTTTTCACTAGGAAACCCATGTTTTTCTTTTTTTCTTTATTTTTGCCACTAAAGACTTCCCCTTCTCCAAAATATGCCTTTGGGTCCAATTTGCAGCAATATATTGAATCATCCTCTTGATCTTTTTGTTGTTTTGTTTCCTTATAAATCTTAGGACCGCATCCTTTCTTTGTAACTCCTCAATATGTGCACCATGTGGTTGATCCTAGTCTATGAGTTCTGGGTGGATGAGTGAAAGGTCAATAGGGTTTATGGAGAGTTGGCCAAGGATAAAGTTTCCAAGGAAAGATTCATAATAAAGGATATTATCATAAGATCACTTAAATTCCTCTTTAGGGACATCTTTGACCTCAACAATTTTTCCTAAGGTATTATGGTAGGTATAATTGTTCATATTTGTGCCCCTAGTTTTGTCTAGGCCAAATCCAAGAACCTAGTTTCTTGTTATTGTGGGGCCTTCATACCACTTTCTTCATGGCCCAAGCCTCCACCATGATAGTTTCATTTATTTGTAGCTAGTTTGTGGGATTTAGGGTACTTTTCCTTAAATTACTCAAGGAGCTTGTTATCATGGGTTTGATCATCTCGATACAACCATCTATTGGTGTCTAGTTTCATTTCTTGACTGTTCAGGATTCCATAAGATAAGAATGTAGAGGATTTGATTTGTCCTAGTCATGGTTCATTTTTCTCTGGTGGTCCTTGATGGGATGGGCGCCCTTGAGTATTTGGATCAATAGGTAGGGCTCCAACTATGAATGCATTTGATAAGCTATATTCCCCATAACCTTTGTTGTTGATCTTGACAGTAAAGAGTGTGGAGGCGAGAATGTTTTTTGGATCGTGGGATCTATAGGATCTGGCAATTGTCATGCTGATGTTTATTCCTATGAATTTATTTGAATGTGGGAATGAGGCTTCCCACACACAACAATATGCGAAGGGTTGGGGATCAGTGCGGACGGTGACTTCAACTCCTTTATATGAAAATTTGATGCACTGGTGAAATGTGGAGGCGATGGCCTTCATGAAATGAATCCATGGGCGACCAAGGAGGATGATGTATGGGAGGTCAAGATCAACAACATGGCATATTATGTCCTGCACTGCTGGGCCCAACTAAATGGGCGGTGAGATGGTACCTTTAGAGGTACACTCTAAATTTTCATAGGCCTTGATAGTTATGACATAATTTTTCATGGCTGCTTCAGTGTACCCCAATTGATTAATGAATTTTAATGTGTGTAGATTTAGGGTTGAACCATCATCTATCATAGCCCGCTTATCTGCAAATTCATTGACCATGACGACGATGCGGAGTGGGAGGATATGGTTTGGCTCCACGGATGGAATGTTAGAGGGTTTGAATGAAAGGCCACAAGAAGTTGATAAGTGTCCTACTAAGGCTTGGAATTGTGTTAGGTCAATGTCATTGGGTACATGTGACTCTTATAAGGCCTTATTGAGGATCTCTTGATGAATGGGCGATGTGCAAAGGAGATCTAGGATGGAGATTTATGCAGGTATATTCCCAAGAAGTTCCAAGAGGTTATATTGTGTACTAGAGGATGAGGCAATGATGCTACCTACAATAGATATTCTTCCTTGACGAGTGGTAGTTGCACACTGACTATCTACATCTTTGACATGGATTACATTAACAGAGGGTTTAACCTAGGAGATGCAACCGACAAACTTGTCATAGTTGATATAATATGTGGTGTAGTCTTTTCCATCAACATGGTCACCTTGCTTTCCTTTTCCCTAGTTTTGGGGTTGATTTGGATTAGAAGGTCCCTTTCCAATGTTGTGTTCAGGAAACACATTTTGGTATACCTAGAGGTTTTCCTTAGACGATGTCTATATTGGAGGGTCAACCATGATTTTTTTTTTATCTATGACATCTTGGATGTAGTGCTTTAGCTTCATGTTTTTACAGTGGTGTGTCCTTTAACACAGTGGTAATCATAGTACTCGTTCTCCTTATAGTAGGAAGGTTTGGGAGTGGACTCATCAAATGGTTGATTTTGTGGGTATACAATCAAGTTGGCTTACCATTCTATGGAATATGACACCTAAGGGTTCACCTAGAGGGGTGGATGTGCACTTATGGGTATTCTGGACTTGTGGTTTATATTGTCCCTGGGTGAATTATATAGCATTTGTTTGATTTTTCATCGGTTGACAAACAGGAGGTTGTGGTGGCTTTGATCCAGCCACAACTATTTGAACATGCTTGATGTCTATGGCACCATCCATTATTGCTTTTTTATTCATGTTCCAATAGCAAGATTGATAATTGTTGGATCTATCATGTTGTGTTTCCTTAGAGTGCTTGACGGTACTATCGTCTAGAAGGCCCTTCTCAAGGTCCATTCCCTTTTCTTGAATCTCTTGATAGGTTTGAAGATAATTAATGCGCATGTGATGGGCTAGCTTGGGATGTAGGTTATCGATGAATATCTTCATCAAATTCTTCTCAAGGGGTTGATATGATAGTCTCATAGTAAGTCCTTGTCTTCTTTGGAGGTAATCTTCCAAGCTTTCACTCACCTTTTGCTTGGAATTGCAGAGATCCAAGAGAGACAGTTCACTTTCAATCTTATTGTGCATATTGTGATACAAATTTATCAGATAATTCTATGAATGTTGTGATTTTTCCATAGGAAATTTTTTAAAACCATTCAAGAACCATCCCTCCCAAGATTTTTCAGGAAGAGGCAGATGCGATAGTTGTCACTATAGGAAACTTCATGATAATCCATGTAAAATACGTTAACATGACTGAGGTGATCTCCCATTCCCTAGTATTTGTCAAACTTGGGCATCTTGAAGTGCTTGGGAAAGGGAATCGTTGTGATGGAATGATAAAATGGATAAGGAGGTACTTCCTCAAACTTGAAGGTAGTACTTTTAGTCCCAACATGGAGTTCCTTAAGAGCATTCTTCATTTCTTCCCATTCTCGATTGACAGTTTGTGGAGTGAGTACTCCCATTACATTGGATCTTGGTACTTGGTATGGGTCAAATGGAGCTAGGAAATATGGAGGATTCAGATATTGTGGTGTGTGATAAGGAGATTGAGTGGTACCATAAGTGGGTAGTGATGATAGCGGTGGTTGTTGTTGGGTGTGATATTATTGAGGGAGTGGATGTAAGATGTGTTGTCATTTTGCATTTTTTTGATAGAAGGATGGTGATTATTTGTGGTATTTGGTAGGCAGGGTGAGCGTGGGTCTGATCTATATAAGGTGGTTGTGTACTGGTGCCACCATAATATGGATGAGTGTTTTGGGTGTTTATGCCCCTAGACCGGAGGACATGGTAGTTGATGTGTGTGGAATCATTTGAGTGATGGGGATGAGGTATGGATTGCATTTCCATATATTAAGGCATAATAAAATATTTGGTGAATGTTGGTTGCTGAGGTTGGGTTGGTTGTGCTGCAAACTGTGTGGTGGAAAAGGGGTTGAAAAATTGTGGTTGCGCTTGGGTATTTTGGGCTTGGAGTGTAGCTTGTGCTTGGAGCCAAGTGGCTGAAGTGGTCTAGGATGTGTGAGGGCCTTGTGTGGCTTGAGCTGATTGGGGGGTTTATTTGGAAGTGGATGCACTGGGTTGCATTTGGATATTAGATTGTAGTTGAGGTGCAAAAGCATTTTGTGATGGTATTGTTGGTTGAGCATGGAATGTAAGACCTTGAGGAAATAAGGATTGATTAAAGGCTCCTGTGAGAGACATTCCTGTGGTGAAATGTGGCTATTGTTAGTGTAGTGGAAGAATGAAGGGTGGAAATATTGTTGGAACTGAGGTTGATTGTGTGTTGATGAGTTGTGTAACTAGCAGTTGTGTGTAGATTGGTTGAGTAACAACAGGCTGGGTAGCAGTTGGTTGGGTAATAGTTAGTTGTATGACTGTTGGTTATGCAACTTGAGTAAAAATGTGTTGGGTTGGTTGTGATTTTGGAGGTGGTATAATATTAGAGGATGAAGCCCCCATAATAGAGAAGGGGTTAGTTGCACCATAGTGTGTACTATGGGATGAGTGGTGACTGGTAGGAGAAAATGGGGGATAGATGAGGCAACTTGGGATGTCCTTAGGCAAGGTTCTATCATTTCCTCTACAATGAAATGGAACAAGTCATTGGGGATGTGTATAGGATGTGTTGAATTAGGTAGCATAAGTACAATTGGAATGGGAGTACCCTCGCACTAAAAGTTAGCAATAATGGTGGCACAATTTTGGCATATGATGGCACTGACCATATGTGCATGTCCAGGATGACACACGAAGGCTTCTATGGAGCTTGGGGTAGGGAATTCATCTATGTCAACGAATATGTATTCAATTTTTACTTGTTGTTGAAGATCAAAGGAAATCACGGCATTGTTAGGATCCATTGTTGGGTCAGACAAACTAGTGGCCAGATTAGGATCCATATCCTTCTTCTTGGAATGTGTTTCAGGTGGCATGAAATTTGACCTAAAATTTATGGAGGATGATTGATGCAAATGAAACTAATTTAAGGCTTCTTTAAGGGTAGTGTGCAAATGTCCCTAAAATGTCTAAGGATGATGATGATGATGTGAGACTTAGGATGGGTGTGCAAGTGAGTCTAAGACACTTAAGGATGATGGTGGTGATGCAAACTGGTGAGGATTTCCTAAGGACCCAAGGGATGACTTGGTATTTGAAAAGACATGAGTTGATTTGTGTAATGTAGGTTCAGATGAATGTGATTAGTCAACCTAAGATGGACCGATTGTCTTTTGGAGGATGAGAATTTTTTTGTCAATGTAAACCAACCTTTTGATCAAGATGATGAGGTCACAAGGACAAATTAGGATATCCTAATCAATGCTTAGTCAAAAGAGGAGGATAAAAGAGATGCAGACTTTAAGAAACTTGAAAGGATGTGACACCAAAGTAGGGATGTTTGATTCTTTTGGATTTTGGGCTTGGATCTATTGGGATAATGGAAAGGTGTGTACTGAGAGGGGAGAGGTGAATCAGTACCCATAAAAACTTTTAATCAATTGTTCTGGAATAACCGACTAAGTATATTGCATACACCAAACATATTGTATCACCGCTGAAATGTAAATGCATGTAAAGTAAACAATACACATACATGAAATTAAGTACTCATGACACTAGTATTTTGGTATTGCAGAAAACCCCTGTTAGAAGGTTAAAACTATGGTGGAGATGAGACCCACAAAAATTCACTACTGCAGTAAATAAAGTAGCCTGTTAAAGCTTACAAAGAGTGATCACTTCTAATGATCTTACCCTGTTAGGAGTAACAATAAGATTGATTAGATCTACATCGTGTGAGGATTTAGCAACATAAAGTATGTGTGCACTCGATTAAGATATTTACAAAAATACGGTTATGTCTACTCTGTTAAGAGATGTTGGGGTCTATTACAATTGTTAGAAATTAACAAAAATGTGATCTAAACATATACAATCTCAATATGCTTGATACAGATCCTTTAAGTACATAGAAAAGATATCACCTCAATGTGAATGACAATACCTTCTGCTCTATTCTTCTCGGTAGCCTTGCCTCTATTCTGATAACTGATTTACTGCAATGTAGTCTCTATCCTTAAAATCCTTGTCTGGTCTCTGATATTTGTATTATGGCGGCTACTTGATCATTGCTTGATCAATATACATTACAAAAATGACATCTATACATATATATATATCAAACTCTATGACCTAATTAGGGCTTTACAATAACATCCCTAACCTAAGATCAACGGTGTACATAATTTACCTTGATCATCTCAACATAGGAGATATAAACAATTAATATTGTAAATCTGTAATTAATGCTCTCCTCGATCATTGTAAACCATTATCTAGGTTGGCAAAAAGTTATTACATAGAATGATGTGTCATAACAAAATTTTATGTGGCCTCTGGTCCACTCGGTTAATGATGTCTCTCGATGCTCGATGTAGTATGTGTATCTCGGTTATACTATTGTTCGGCTATACTGTGTATCTCAGTGTTTTCTACTACTTAGTAAAGTCTATCTACTTGGTAATCACTGTACTCAATTAACTTTGGGTGTGATCAATGCTCTTAGTTAACTCTGCACTTTTGTGATTATACCGACTGTCTTGTTTGTGACTTTGTTACCGACTGTTCATATTGAGTGCTTGAATACTAATGACAACTTCAATGCTTAATTGGAGTAACAGGATCTTTGATAGGGTTCGATTGGTTGGATGGTGTTACTTAAGGGGATGACTTGGACAACTAAGGATGGCCCTAAGATGCAATTATGGAAATGCAAGCTTATGATGGAGAAGAGTGAAAGGATAGGTTTGCGATGTGCCGACTAGTCATATGTCTCAAAGTTGACAAAGGCACGGTTCAGGTGATAATTTCTCATGAAATGTGAGAGTTTGTTCTGATTAAGTAAAAACAGGTTTTACAAGGACCCGAAACCTTTACAAAAAAAAATGTGAGAGTTTGTTGTTGAAGAGGATTTTGTCATATTTCTCACGCTCTTGGATTTTTTTTATATTGATTTCACATTGTGTTGGCCTTTCTTGGCTTATTGATTGGTTATATTCTTTTCTTTGTACACACGGGTGAATGGGAGATTTTCTTTCCTATGTTTCACCAAGTTGGAAATATGTTCAAAGTTTTGATCTCAACATTCTGAGCGTGAATGTTTTCAAATTTGGCAAGATTTCTGACAAGTTTTTTTTTGGGTCTATCAAACTAGGTAGTGACTATGGTAAGTATACCTTAGCTTGATTTGGGAATAACTTTAGATTTCATCTTTTTTCTTGGGACAAGTGAGAAAATAATCCCGCACGGGAGAAAAAAACCTTACAAGAACAACAAAGTTTTGGATTTGATCTCCTTGGCAAAAGACTTGTAACTTTGAGTGTGTATGTTCTGAAAATGTTTTTCACTGGTTTTGTAACATCAAAAGCAAGTATAAGAATTTCTACCTTATGGAGTTGGCTTAGCTTAGAAAATATTTTCTCACAAAACTTAGGCACACATCCAAGAGCTAATTAGAATATGGCCACTGAAGATCGCGCAATGGGTTAGACAATGTCGTATTAGCCAACTCCAAACGCTCAAGGTGACATGATATGATGAGTGTCTTGGGGAGGTTACTATCCTCCTTGCATAAATATTATCAAACTTTCAGAGGTAAACCAAGTAAGTTACTATTCTAGAGTTATTTTAGTAAGTGCATCCATTCAAATATATCTTATGAATCATACAAGGCCTCGTAGTAGCGTAAATGCTATTTAGATCCTATAGATCCCAGAGGAGACCAGACACAAGATATCATTTCCCTTTGAGACTTTAATCTTAAGAAGGTATTTTATTATAGTGGGTTGGAAGAGGCTGGCTTTGCCTTGTTCCCACTTGGGTCATTCCCGCAAGATTTTTTCCTCAAATGGCAGGCTCTTTAGAAAGCCAAATTTGAGCAATCAAAACCATTTTTCTCTTGCACCAATGACCACGAGAGACAGTGCGAGAGAATAGTGTATGATGTGAGGTTGCGCTCTAAAAATATTTGTGCAAGTGCGCCAAAGAATCAAGACACATGATTCTTTTCCCTACAAGTTAGGCAATGTTTTTTAATCTAAAACATAAGAAAACTCGCAAGTGGGTAAATTTTTATGCCCCAAATCTAAAGATATTCATTTGTTTTGTTCAATTCTTAAGCCCAAAATGAAGTGTTTTGTTTGTCTTGTTCAATTTTAATACACCAAAACTAGATGTTGATATCTTGTTCAATTTTATTTCCCAAAAGAAATGTGGATCTGACTTGTTCAATTTTAAGCCCAAATAAAATATTTGATTGATTTTTAGGACCCCAAATTGAAGTGTTTGTTTGATTTTAGAACCCAATATTGAAGTGTGAAATTTGTCCATTTTAGTATTTGTTTATTTTATGTCAAAATTGAAGTGTGAGATATTTGTCTTATTCACTTTTAGCCTTTGTTGATTTTAAACCCAAAATCAAAATATGATGTTTGACTTGTCAAATTTTAGTGTACCAAAAGAAAGTGAGATTTTCCTTGTTCAATTTTAGTGCCCATATGGAAATGTTTGATTGAGTTTGTTCAAATTTTAACCAATGTTATTTTTAGAGCCCAAAACTAAGTGTGAAATGATTTGAGTGCATACAATGCTCTTTTTAAGCACCAAAAGTGAAGTGTGAATTGATTTTAATTAAAAAGATTATGTGCATTCTCGCCAAACTAGGTGGCTAACCCGCAGACTTGCAATTTTTTTTTGTCAGTAACAGTGCATTCTTGTAGGTTATAGTGCCTTCCCGCCATATTTTCTACTTGCGAAAATGCAAAATGTTGTGTTTTCTACAAACAATGGTCTCGCTGATATAGATCGTATTCCCACAAATGGATAACAGAGAGAAAGTAGAAAGAATATAGAAGGACTATAGTCTCTAAATTTGTGTTTCAAAGATATCTGTGGAAGTGTATCTAAGTCTTCTTGCCTTTTCCAACCTGTAAACAACAAAAGAGTTTGCAAAACACAGTCAAATAACAAAACATTCTTAGCTTAAAAGGTTAGTTTACAAGTAAAATAACAAAAAAGAGAATGACCCGTGAAGTGGGTCCCATCAGGCATTTAAAAATGTATGCAATAAAAATATTAGTCTAACTAGGAATTCAATAGTGAACTAAAACATTCAACTAATAAAACCAAAACAACATATGAGATTAGACAAAAAAGAACTCAAATACCAAAGTAGCCTAAGAAAATGCAAACCTCTTAAACCAAACAATTCTCCTTAATGTGTAGATTTTGTCCAAGATTGGATATGTGTGCTTAAAAATTGTATTCTCAAGTTTCCATGGTGAGTAGGGATTTTGGTATTATGAGGTTATAGTTAATAGTTTTAGGTCTCAAATTGACATGATAACAATGCATAAAAGGTGGATGAAATGAAGGAAAAGATCTTTAGCCAAAGAGGAGGTGAAATGGACAGTTGAGATGCAAACTTGAGGAAGGGTCAAGATGCATTCAAGAGAGAACACGTGAATTGTGATTTATAAAATAAATAGCATTGTGACAAATGTCACAATAAGAGAGGAGTTGAGAGGACATTAGAGGTGGGAGCAGGATTGGGAATGTGACCATTTTGGGGAGTGTGAAGGGATTTGGAGAAGTGTGAAGGGTGTTGGAGGATGTGAAAAATGAATTAAATATTCCTTTGGAGGAGACAATGGTGTAAGAGGGTGTGAGATATGTGTAAGAGGTGTACAAGTCACATGTGACTTGAGTTGGGGAGGGGGATGTCATGGGAGTTGAGAGTTGACTTGGATTTGCTAATCCATTTTATTAAGATTGTGCAAATGATTGGATAGTGATTAGGTGGGAGATTAAGATTAATTAGTGGGAAAATGAGATATTCAGGGGGATGTGATGGGAGGAAAGAGAATGAGTGGAGGGATTCATTAGGCAAGTAAAGATATTTACCTAATTAAGTAAGGATTAGTGTGTACAAGTAGGTTGGGTTGAGTTAGAAGGATGAGTTAGGTTAGGGAAGTGAGGTTAGGTGGAGGTTAAAGTAAGGAGTCATGTGCTCAAATAAAATTAAATGCATTATTTAATT
>MU228537.1:93770-104025 GCA_018584345.1 Thuja plicata | reverse complement strand
AGATCAGATAGAGGAGGTGAGTTTATATAAGATGAATTCACTAACTTTTGTAATGAGCATGGTATAAAAAGACAGGTTTCTGCACCAAGAACACCACAACAAAATGGAATTGCTGAGAGAAGGAACAAATCAAAAGTTGATTGTGCTAGAATACTGATGATAGAAAAAAGGCATCACCCAAATATTCTAGAGGGAATCTCTTAGTACTGCTATCTACACACTGAACAGAGTACAACTGAAGAAAGACACCAAGAAGACACCTTATGAGCTATGGTATGGATACACACCCAATGTGAGTTATTTAAAAAATTTTGGCAGTCAATGTTATATCTTAAAATATGATAGAAATGGAAAACTTGACTCCAAAAGTGATGAAGGAATTTTCCTAGGGTATTCTACCAAGAGAAAGGCTTATAAATATCTAAAAAAAGCCTCTAACAAAATTATTGAAAGTGAAAATGTAAAGATAGATGAATTTGTAGAGAAGAATGAACAAGAAAGCACTAAAGAACCAGAGGACTACAATAAGTTCACTTACAATGAGGAACTTGAAACTCTACCCTACCAAAAATGTAGAGCCCTTGAGCTACAAATCATTAATCCAGAGCATCAGGCTATAAATATCGACGGTTAGGATAATGATCAAGAAAATGTGCAAGGTGATGTAGAACAAAATGAAAATCAAAATAATGATCAAGCTGATAGACAAATAAGTATACCTATACTTGCAAGATATGTAATAAGGAACCATCCAGAGGTCCAAATCATAGGAGATAATAAAGATGGTACAAGAACAAGAAGTAATTCTTTAAACTCAAATTGTTTAATTTGTGAGTTTGAGCCAAAATCTATCAGTGCCACACTAGATAATGAGGAATGGATAAGTGCTATGAATGATGAGATTGAGCAGATTGAGAAAAAAAAACATGGTCACTTGTACCAAGACCAGATGACAAGAATGTCATCGGTACAAAATGGATATTTAGGAATAAGCTGAATGAGAATGGAGAAGTCACAAGGAACAAAGCAAGGCTAGTATGCAAGGGGTATGCACAAGAGGAAGGTATAGACTATGGAGAGACCTTTGTACCCATTGCTAGGCTAGAAGGAGTAAGAATATTACTTGCTTATGCTGCATTCAAAGGATTCAAGGTATACCAAATGGATGTCAAGTTAGCATTATAAGTATTTCATGGCATACATCTTGTAGGGACATAATAATTTGAGGTTTATTGGAATGGTGGTTAGATTAAGGATAAGTTTTTGAGGCCACTGATTCACCCCCCCCTCTCAGTTATTACTAATATTGTTTTCTTCCACTGATTTCTATGTTTTAAATTTGTGTGAGGTAGAGATTTCTATATGTTTCATTTCACTCCATCTCTTGAATCAAAATAAGTTGTTTTATTTCCATGGGTTGAGAATTACTATTCCTCCATAATTGTGTTGTCTTTCATTGTCTAGTCGGACTTCTACGAGTATTTTAGGTTTTGTGAAGTTGGAATATATGGGTTTTATGGTGTTATGCTACATGTTCTTTCGTGTGTGTGATCGGGAATTTTATTATATGAATATATTGTTGGGTACCTTTGACCAAATGGGTTTTCTTCTTTTGTTTTATTTGAAGTTTGAATTTTTGGTCATTTTTGAAGGATCGTCAATGGTGACGTCCTTCGGAACTGAATTTTAGTCCATGAGCATTTCTTGGATTTTTATGTAATTTAGGATTGGGAATTAATCCTATGATTATAGCCTTTGAGTGGTTATTTTTTTGTTGATATTAGATTCACCTTGGAATCCATGCTCCTGGTAAAGAGACCAATTGAGTGTGTTATGTGCATGGGCAATTTGCCATTTTCTCCATTTTTGGGATTTTTATTGATGTTTTATTTTGAATGCATCTTGATTGGTGATGTCATTGTTGAGATCGCATCACGAGAACATTTGAGTTTTCCATATTGGGATCTTGAGGTGCCCATGCTCTTGGTTGAGGCCAATGTAGCTTGCTTATATAATTTTTTGTTATTGCACTTGGAGTCTATATTTTGTCTTGTGCTTTGTGCCTTGTTGTTGAAACGAGATGACCTTAGGTGTTTGGGTAGTGGAGTGGAGTTGCTCCTAATGTGGATCTTGGCTTGTAAGTGGCTAGCATAGGACACGTCAGGAGTTCCTAAAAAGTGATAACATAATAAAATAAATTAGGTTTAAGACATTAATAAGAGTTAATTTGACTACCTATCCATCTTTGGACATTGATCAAAGGCATCGTATCTAGCCTCCTACGGGCGTTGGTTGAAGCTACATACTGAGTCTAGTTGTATGTGAACATTGATCAAAGGCTTGATGCTACATGGGTCACCACGTGCCATGTAATGACACTCCATTCTTGAGTCACTGTAGTAAGCCTTGGTAGTACCGAGTAGTGACCCTTTGTACATGTGTCATACTATTTTTCTACATCTATGTGTTACATTGGAGTCAATGTACCATCCCTTCAGTTCTACATTTGATTGGTGTGTGTGTTATCCACTCTTTGCATGCGTGTGTGTGTACCTTGTGTTTTTGGTTGCTTGACTATCTCTACGAGCATGGTGAGGTGGGCCTGAGGGTACCACGTGGTTGGGTGGTGTTGCACATTATTTTTGGGGATTGTTGTATAGGTTGCGAACTACTTCCAGTGACAGAGTTCGAGAATGATGTGCTTGTTAGAGTTAAAAAAATATTTTTACTTATTAATTAAATCATTATTGATTTAATTATTAAGTCACTTTTTATCTCTACTTCTCTTAAGCTAAACTTTAGGCATATAATAATTAATTCTATTAGTAATTATTATCATGCAACCTAGGTTTCTCCACCTTCTAGTGTTCGATCTCCTTTATAAGGGTTGATCTCTTTGTAATTATTAGTTCTTTTGCAATTCCCTCTATTCTCTCTTTGAATGAATATTTCATCTTTAGATCATTATGCATTTTGTCTCCATACTTTTACTTTTGTAACAGGTTATTTTGCATACAGTGGATCTTGGTGGTTGAATTCTTTGAATTCTAACATGGTATCAGAGCCTTGTTGTTGCAACTCATTCTTGAGATTTTTGAAGATTTTTTGGAGCGCATAGGGTTTCAAATTTTCAGAGTTTTTTGTGTGGATCTGGGGGAGCTATTTTCTAGAGCACTTTGGGTACAAACCAACCTCACGATTGTGCTCAAAATGCCCAAAAACCCCTATTTCCATATAAGGCACATCCAATTTGGACACAGTTGACTTTTGAGGCAAAAACAATTTTTTGCATGTAGGCCTATTTTTGACACACATATCGAGGCAGTGGATAAAAAAGTTGCATTATTTTTGAGGCAGCGTAAAAATTATTTATTTATTTTAAATTAAAAAAAATTCCTTGGTACCTCTGCCAAATTTGACCAAAATTTTGGTAGTTTTGCCAGATTTAGCGGCATCACAAATTTAGTGGAGCTTTGCCAGATTTAGCAGAAGTTTCTTGGAGTTCTTCTTATTTTGGAGCCCTCCTCAGTTTTTTGCTCGTATCTTGAGCAACGAAGGTGGTTTTCGCCAAACAAGATATCGTTGGAAAGGTGGTTCTGAGCCCAACCAGATTTTCCAAGTTTGATTTTCTAATTTTTCCATCTTGCAGGGTTTTTTGCCAGTCAAAGTTAGGGTTCTTTTTTGCACTCTGGTCACCATATCTTTCTCCTCCAGACTCCATATCTTGAATTTTGCATGTCGTCAGAAAGCTGGTTTCGTTCTCTTTCTTCCATTATGGGTCTTATTACCAGAATATGCTCCAGGTATATTTTATTCAATTTTTTTCTTTTTGCAATCTTGTGGATATTTTGGATGATTTAGATCATGGGATCATTTTCCTTGCATGAGCTTCGAAGACATTTTTTTATGTAGCATTTTGTTTTGCAAACACACTGCGATAAAGTGTCATTATGCATGCTTGGGATCCCACACATTTTGTGCCTAACTGTACTCGTATTATATTATAAAGTGCCATGGGGGGGGGGTTGTTGTAATTTTGTCAAGTAATTGTTCCTTCCACAACATTAGCCCCATGTGTGTCATGTGACTTATCATCCTCGACATCATCCTTTATTTGTGCTTGTACATTCTTCATCATGTAGTTTTTCTTGGTAGTTTGACTCAATGTATCTATCATGTCTCTCCCTGATCAACATTATGGGAGGGTATTTCTTGTTGGTTATGTATGCTTCCTTGGTTCGATGGAGTGATTCTATGTATTCAATATTTGTTCCTATATACTAGGTGGATGCAATGGCTGGGTGCCTATACATTTCGGTGAGATGGGTCAATTACCATATGGACACTCTTCTTTCATTCCTATTTTGGAGGCTTCAGACTTTGGTGTTTTTTGCCGTTTGTATCTTTGAGTTTCAATGTTTTCCTTGTTTGTTATCCTTATTCGAGTAGTGTCATTTGAGGGCACTCATGCAGATTACAGTATTTTCTACCTGATCAGATTCTATTATAGTGGAGGTTCCAATAGTTATTCTTTGACAGTGTTTGCAGCTTCTTGCTTTAGTGGTGTTCTACATGTTCTTTTGATCAACTCTTCAGACTTTGGTGTTTTTTTCATTTGTATCTTCAAGTTCCAATGTTTGCCTTATTTTTCATCCTGATTTGAGTAGTGTCATTTTAGGGCACTCATGCAAATTAGAGTCTTCTCTACCTGATCTTTGTTCCTATTTTCTAGGGCATTCTCTAGTTTGGAGGCTTCTCCAGTCCTTCACTAGGCTTCATCTCTTTTGGAGTAGAGTTTTTCCCATGTGGTTTTCTCTATTTCTCCTCTTTACAAAGATTTTTTTATACTTGGGTATCTGATCAGGTCTTGTTGTCGGGACCCATTTCCTACTTTCAGTAGTTGTTTCTAGGTTTTTGGCCTCTCCCTAAGTTTATCTTAAGGAGGGGTGTTAGAGTTAAAAAGGTATTTTCACTTATTAATTAAATCATTATTAATTTAATTATTAAGTCACATTTTCACTTATTAATTAAATCATTGTTGATTTAATTATTATTTCACTTTTTATCTCTAGTTCTCTTAAGCTAAACTTTAGGCATATAATAATTAATCCTATTATTAATTATTATCATGCAACCTAGGTTTCTCCACCTTCTAGTGTTCGTTCTCCTTTATAAGGGTTGATCTCAATGTAATTATTAATTATTTTGTAGTTCCCTCTTTTCTCTCTCTGAATGAATATTTATCTTTCAGATAATTATGAATTTTTTCATCATTCTTTTCTTTTGTAACAGGTTATTTTACATATAGTTGATCTTGGTGGTTGATTCTTCGAATTCTAATAGTGCTCATTCTATCCCTTGCACTATTTTTAGTCATTTCATGTTTTTGATGATATGCTCAGTATGTTAACTTTGATTTCAATTTTTATGATTGTATCAAGTGTGTACAACCTTGATTTCATGTATCTGGTACTCCACATTGTGGAGTTGTTCATTTTTAGGTCATACATTGGAGTTGTCATTAGCTTATTTTCCAGTTTTATGCTTCAATAGGATTCATGTGCATCTGTTAACTGTTCTTGCACATATGTGCATTTTTTCTACTTCTTTACCCTTACTTCTTGTACATCTATTACACTTGCGCATTTATCTATATTTTTATACATTCATTTATGCATTGACTCAGGTAAACCTGCTTCTATGCATTTATACTGAGACCATTCCTACGCATTTACAATAATATTATGTTCCCTTGCCTATGTAAAAACAAACTTTATGGTTGGATTCCTGGTATTTTTAGGATCAAATTCAGGTATCTACATCTCATATTTTGTTTCAGTTTAATGATGTTAGGATTACCCTTTGATTTGGACTTAAAATGAACCTTGTATTGGATCTTACTAAGGATGAACTTGTCTCCTCGTTAGCTACTGTTGATGATATTTTGGTCTTATCCTGTGAGGTTTTTTGATGTGGTTTGGACTCTCATGTGGTGGTATGAATATGAATTTCCCATTATTGTTAGTGTTTGGGGTTGTCTTGGAACCCTTGGAAGTACATTTGA
The DNA here is from genome assembly GCA_018584345.1 of Thuja plicata. Classification (NCBI taxonomy): domain Eukaryota; kingdom Viridiplantae; phylum Streptophyta; class Pinopsida; order Cupressales; family Cupressaceae; genus Thuja; species Thuja plicata. The sequence goes on along the minus strand of MU228537.1, from coordinate 97,961 downwards.
GTCTTCCACTTGTGCATGATTATGTGGCGATTGTGGTTTACTTCTGTTATGTTTATATCTTTGTTTATACAATATTGTGGTTATGAATGACTTATGTACATGATGTTAATTACATGTTTCAAAATAAAAATATTTAGTGCACATTTTATCCTTTGTTCTGAGGGTTCCTTGTCAGGGCATTACAACATATATCCACTCCCTAGCCTAGCCAGTTCGAGAAGAGTGATGTGAAGTCTTATCACTTCCAGGGTGTACATTATGCTTTGAATCATCATGTTGTGATCCACTATGAGATACCATGATGATATATGAAAATATATATCTGCATGCATACTTTATATAATTTAAAAGAAAGAATAAATTTAGACCTAACTATATACATAACATTTGAAACATCTAAAACATAGCATTGGAAACATCTAAAATGTATATGATCTACATAGCATTTAAAAATATGAGAAAGAATTTTAAAAACATATAAACATGATACTTTAATAGGAATGGCGTTTAAGCATATATACACACACATTGTATAAATGGATGACTTAACCATGACATGCAACAAATACATCATGATGCACATTTAAGAGGGTAGTGTTTCCTTTAAGGAAAATATTAAACACTAGTTTGTTATCTTATTATCTCATAGGGATTAGGGTTTGAATGATAGTATCATGTGACATCATCCCATAACCTAAGATGACACAAAAATAATATTTATTATTGGAGTTGATGAAAGACTATCAACCCTACAGCTCCCAAGAATCACCTGCATGCAAACACCTGTCACAGAAAGAGAGAAGAAAAAGCTATGGAGGGCAGAAACAACAAATCTGTGGAAGAGAAAATATCCTCTATTGATTCAATAATAGAATACAAAATACAAGATGAATCAAGATCAATCAAAATTGATTTACAAATACAAATATATCTAACCTTATAAAAGGTGATCAAAACCCTAAAAAGGGGAGAAACCTAGGTTGCATGATAATAATTAATAAAAAATTAATTATTATATGCCTAAAGTTTAACTTAAGCGAACTAGAGATAATAACTTACCTAAATAATTAAATCAGAATGATTTAATTAATATGTGAATTAACTTATTACTCTAACACCCCCCCTCTTAAAATAAACTTAAGGAGAAGCTTAAAACCTAGAAACAACTATTGAAAGTAGGACACGGGTCCCGACAACATGGCCTAATCAGGTACCCAAGTACAAAAAATATTTGTAAAGAGAAGAAAAGGAAAAAATCTAGTGGGAGAAACCCCTCTCCAAAAAGAGATGAAGACTAGTGAGGGACTGGAGAAGCCTCCAAACTAGAGAATGTCCCAAAAGATAGGAACAAAAGAAGAACATGAAGAACATCACTGAAGCATGAAGCTGCAAACACTATTGAAGAATAACTATTGGAAAATCCACTATAATAGAACATGATCAGGTAGAGAAGAATGCAAACAAAGTTTGAAGAGATGATCAATCAAAGATGGAAGGATGCCTCCAAAACATGAATGAAAGAGTGTCCATATGGTAAATGATCCATCTCATCGAAATGCATATGTAACCAGTCATTGCCTCCGCCTAGTATGTAGGAACAAATACTGAATACATAGATCACTCCATCAAACCAAGGAAGCATTGGAACTAAGAAGAGATACCCCCATAATGCTGAGAAGGGAGAGGCATGTTAGCTACACTGAACCTGACTGCCAAGAATAACTGCATGATGAAGAACCAGGAACATAGAAAGTGCAATAGAAAATACAACCACATATAAAGGATGGTGTCATGGAGAAAAAAATCTCTTGACACGCATCATGATGCTAATTTCGTGGAAGGAACACTTACTTGAAAAAGGTAAATCAACACCCCCATGGCACTTTATAATGTAGTGTGAGTAAAAATAGGCACAAAGATGTCCAAGATCCCAAGCATGTATCAGATGACACTTTATCTCAGTGCGTTTGCAAAAATGAAATGCTACATAAATAGATGTATACAATGCTCAGGAATGACAAAGAGATGTAATAACATGAGTACCAGCTAAAACTGAGTCATCCCATGCAAGGAAAATGATCCCATGACCTGAAATACCCAAGATAATCACTAGATTGCAAAAATGCAAAAAATAGAATAAAAAGTACCTAGAGCAGATTTTGGGTGTGAGACCCATACAATAAGATAGAGCACAAAACCATCTTTCCAACACCATGAAAAAGTAAAAAAAAAATGAAGTCCAGATGAGCAAGATATGGCTCCTAGAGTGTAAAATGGAACCGTAACTTTAACTGGCAAAAAACTCTGCAAGATGGTAAAATCAAGAAACCTAACCTAGAAAATCAGATCAGGCTCTTAAACAAATTTCTGACGATATCTCGTTTGGTGAAAAACCTCTCCATTTTCTCAAGATACGAGAAAAAAATTGAAGAGGGCTCCAAAACAAGAAGAACTCCAAGAAACCTCTGCTAAATCTAGCGGAGCTCCACTAAATCTAACGATGCCTCCAAATCTGGCGAAACTACTAAATTTTTGGCCAAATTTGGCAGATTTATCAAGAAAAATTTTCACAATTTTTTTCTAGTTTGGTGGTGTGAATTTTGAGGTAGCATGTAAACCGAGATGTTTTTGCCTTGAAAAATGTGCCAAGGTCATGCATGCAAAAAAGAGGGCCCAGATTTCAACCGTGTCCAAATTGGACGAGCCTTATATGAAAATAAAGGTTTTTGGGCCTTTCAAACGCAGCCATAAGGTCGGTTTGTGCCCAAAGCACTCTGAAAAATAACTCCCCCCAGATCCACAAAAATCTGAAGCAAAAAACCTCTTTGAAAACACAAATTTGAAGAACAAGGCCAAATCTCTCATGAACAGAATAGGGGCATGAAGATATGGAACTCTGATACCATATTGGAGTTGAAGAAAAACTATCAACCCTACAGCTTCCATGAATCACCTACATGCAAACACCTGTCACAGAAAGAGAGAAGCAAGCTATGGAGGCTATAAACAACATATTTGCACAGGAACAACACTTAGATAAGCTATAATTCTAACTGGTGGGTATGCTTGTTTTTAAGAAACTATATCTGCACCTTAAATTGGATATTATACGGGTAAAAAAGGGGAGACTTCGGGTGTTTCTTACTCTGCTGCTGAGTCAACTCGGTTAGCTAGGTAAACTTTGACTGGTGCGGGAAAAGATGCCAGCTATAGATCAATTGTGAATGGAATAGGATCTGCACTTGGAGGATTGGCCTTAACTACATGGAAGAGGAAACATCCTCAACTGGTTCAATAATAGATTATATAATACAAGATGAATCAAAATTTATTTACAAATACAAAGACATCAAACCTTATAAAAGGTTATCAAAACCCTAAAAAGGGGAGAAACCTAGGTTGCATGATAATAATTAATTATTATATGCCTAAAGTTTAGCTTAAGTGAACTAGAGATAATAAGTTACTTTAATAATTAAATCAGAATGATTTAATTAATAAGTGAATTAACTTATTACTCTAACATTTATATCATGCACAATATAAGCATACATGGTGATTATTAACTTTGAAAAGAGTTGAATGAATTTTATAAAATAATAGTTTGAATGCACAATCATGGTAATATTTAAAGTAAAACATATATTTGTAAGTATTGAGATCATAAAACAAATATGACAAGCATGAAAGACAAATTAAATTCCTAGCATAATGTTAACTACACGACATCATATGATTGATCTTATCTACTCATAGGATTCAAATAATAATAAATAAAGTTTCTAGCTTCATTTCAACTTCATCAAAAAATAATCCTAAAATATGTGAATGGTTAGAATTGTCAAAATATGTTGAAGATGATAAATAAACATTACTCAAATACTTGAAAAAATGTATTATCATGAAATGAATCTCGTCCAAAATATAAATGGTTCTACTTCCAAGTAATAGAATTGGATTCAAAACACTAAGTTTATTTATTACGAATTAACACTACATATTGCTTATCTTTGCAAGGTTAAGGAACATATTTTGACATGATAGTAAAATATGATACCGAGCCTAACTTTCTCTGCATCAAAACTAAGCAAGAACAAATTACAATAATGAATGTATTTTCATTTTAATAACACAACTCAATGCTTAATTTACCTAAATGTTTTCTTTCCAAATAAGGTATAACTAGTGCTT
>MU228537.1:79910-93670 GCA_018584345.1 Thuja plicata | reverse complement strand
TCCAATGCTACTTTCATGAATCAACCTTTTTGGCACTCCTTGGGATGTACCTCAATATATAGAAGACTATTAAGTCCTGCTCTGTTAAGAGACTTGATGCTTCAATGGTTAAACTAAAACAAAATGATATGTTTCTAATGCAACTTGAATTGCAGATTTTTTATATCTATTTAAGTACATTACCTCTCTGATCAGTGTATCAATTCAATTCTTTTGTGCTCCATACTTTCTGCTATGTGATGTTGTGCTCACTGTTTGTCGGTGTCTTCAGAATTTCGTAGCTCTCCTTCAACTTTATTGATCAGTACTGCATGAAGTTTTTCTTCATCATTTTCTTCTTAGCATCATCTTTTTATTCACTCCCCTTCCCCTTTCATGTGATATGGAAATGAATTAAACTTGTCTCTTATATAGACATGATATTCATTATTTCTTGATTCTTGATTCTTGATTCTTGATTCTTGGTGTGAAAAATAATCCAGCCAATTTGAATTAAAGCATAACTCCAGATTTATGGTGTGGTTATCTTTATGTCAACTGTACAAATTTTCTTTAAATCAATCACTTAAATTAGGTCGAATAAAACAAAGAAAATGACCAGTTAAGTCTATCTTTAGCTCTTTCCAGCTAGATATTTTGTCATTTTCTGAACTCTCTATTTTTTCGGTTAACTCTTCAATTAGTCATCAGTTACAATTGTCAGTTCCGTCGGTGTGACTTTTAGTTAGCTTCGGGATCTCCATCCGTCGGGCATCATTGGATATTTACTTGTTGGGCAACTCTATTATCAGCTCGTCGGGCATCCTGTAGTTTTGCTTCATCGGGAAACACTGTCTTCTGCTCGTCGTGTATCATTGTCTTCTGCTCGTCGGGTATCACTGTGACTTTTCTTCTTTGCCTTTTACCGATGGTGTGCACTACGTCGATGTTATCTGTGACTTAGTGAATACTTGACTTTTATGCATTGTTGAAAGCATAACCTTTGTTCCATTGCTTCTCTGAAGTCTTTTGACATTATGTACATGACCGTACAGATGATATCAAGTTGACATTAATGACAATACAAACCATTAACTGATTTAATGCCTTGCATTATCTTCAACTTAACATTGTCAATCATTTAATTAGTTACATGTCATCAAACAAATTCTATGAGAAAAACACAAATGACTCGAGAGAAGAGCGAACAATTGTGGCGCAAATTCAATAAGCCTCTACTCACAAGAATCTAGCGAGTGAATAAATTCCAACAAGTAAAAGAGTGATTTTCTTCAAAATAATTTGGAGAAAAATCCAATTTTCCCATAACCAAAAGTGAGGAAATGAGTCTTTTCCCCAATATAAAGTCACTTTTTGCCAAAAAGACCAAAAAGGTCAATTTAAATCTCTTAAATAAATTAATTCAAAACTATAGACTTCCTAAAGAAAACCCTCCAAAATAATTAAATCAATTCCAATAAATGAAATTCAATTACGACAAATTAGCCAGTAAATAAAATTAACTCTCAAACAATAAAATCAACATTTAATATGTAAATCAACCACGATAACTTTAGGAACTCTAAATGCACATACTCATATACTAGTCTAACACAATATGCAAATTAATTCCATATTTACCCACACGTATCAGAGGTATAATAAATCAATTACAGATACACCGTCCATACAAGGACAATATTGGCTAAATTTACAATATAGATTCCTCCCCTTTTGATTGATTGGACCGTGTCATCTTGGAGAGATGATTAGAATTAGGAAGATTTTGACCACAACATGATGATAACCATTGATATTCACTAACAAGGCAAAGGGAATCCAACTAGGGTCCACATTTAATTAGATGGTGCGTTGAGTTGGGAGGCTGAGGAGATCCCAAAGAATATACATTGCAAAGTGACACTAGTTGTTGATGCAAATCGTTGAACTTTAAATGTAGGTTGGGTGATTGACTTTGTTTAAACCAAGACCACCACTGATCAGATGACTCATGTGCAATTAGGGCACTTTCAAGATGGAAAGGAATTTTCTTTGGGATGACAATAGTCATTGGATTGGACCCAAAGGAAATACAAGGTGTAAGGCTTAGGAAAGTATAAGGTGTGACTAGGAGCACATCGGTGTGCACCTAGGGTTTAGTGTTTAAGGCTTAGGCTTGGCTCCTTGATAGGGTTTGAAATTATAAACCCTTAAGAAATCATGAACAAAAGAGGGGGTGCCTTACTTAAGGTGTCTCATATCAAATATTAGTGCTAGGATTTAGGGAGCCATGTAAATGCAATAGTGATGAAATTAATTTGCCATTGGTATGAAAACAATACTTTTGGTAAGCATACATAGAAAGACAGAACAAAGAGCAAACCGAAATCAAATATAAAGAGATCACTGAAATGAATAAGTACAAAGAGAACCGATGACACAACTTTGTTTATACACCGAAATTGCAAAGCAGAAAGATAAAGAGGAACCCGACAGAGGAACCCGACGTGCAGGATAAAATGCAAATCGAGAGACAGATACAGTGCAAACCAAAGAGACAATTAAAGAGCAACCGAGAGAACAAAACTGAAAAATAGTCAACTGGTTTCAGAAGCATAACCGACCGTCAAGAACCGAGAATCAGTTGCAGCCCGCAAAAAGTGGATCTGACTTCCACGTCAGATAAAGCAGTCTTATTCTATTTATAAAATCTTGATTTGTTTTTAAATGCATTTATTTAGGGACAAAAAACATGAATGTAAGTGCTTTAATCAGTCTAACTAATTTAAAACACATAGACTAAAAGATCAAGGTACAAGTTGTAAACCTGATCTTAGAGTTAACATTGTTTTTCGTGAAACTTGATGATGTCAATCCATCTTATAAATAGATGATGCAATCATTCATTAAACGAGGATGTGAATATGAAAGAGAGGATGAATGAATCCTACGAGCACATTTGTGGATCAAATTGAAAGTTTCAAGAACTAGGACAAAAAAAGGTGAATTTGGTTATCAAGAACCAAGAACAGAGGCTACCGAGAATCAGAGGTATTAGTCAATCACATTAGGTGATAATCTTATTCATGTAAACTTAAATGTATCGGTATCAACAATAGGAGATTGCATTTACCAGGTCAAATTATAATTTGATATCATTCTAACAAGTGGAGCAAAGTGTAAAAATCCTTTCAAGGAAGGTGGATTTAACAGTCCAACTACAAATATCTTAACCGAGTGCACACTCAATAGTGTTGCTAAAGCTCTTAACCGAGTAGACTTTAACAGGTCTCCACAGATACTCTTAACTGGGTAAATCATCAGAAGTGATCAAATTGTAAGCCTTAATCGACCCCATCCAATCTGCAGATAGTGAAGATTTTGTGGGTGTCATCCCCACCATAGTTTTTACTTCCTAACATGAGTTTTCTGTGATATCATATCTTGTGTTATGTGTCAATTACTTTCATGAATGTTCACATGTATGTTAATGTTATGAATTGATATAACTCACATCAAGCTAGTATAGATCAAATGAATGGATATACAATTGATTACAAAAGGTTAATTGATTAAAGGATACAAAAGTTTTAGAGGTACTGATTCACCCCTCCCCTCTTAGTACAGACTTCCCATTAATTCCAACAATTGGTATCAGAGCCAAGTCTCTTCTTTGGAAAAGCTTAAACACTTAAGAGAAAAGATCATATAATGGAGAACTACAGACTTGATAAGAATATTGAAAATAAGAAGCTAGAAATTCAGATGTTCTATGAACAGTATAAAGAAGATAGAATCAACATAAGACAACTGCTAGATGAAAGAAAGATTATGGCATCTCGCTGTAATGAGATAGATTATCATGAGGAAGAGATACCAGATTTCTTTGAGTCTTCATGATCAACTACAAGCAAAGCATCAGATACATCAGAAGAAAGCATCACAAGCCTAACTAAAATCAATCTACATCTGGCTGGACAAGTTAAATCTCTGCAAATTGGTCAAGAGACACAGATGAAAAGGATGATTGATGTCATAAACAATGATATACAAGCTGAGCAATAAATAACACTAGCTATTGATGATAGAAGAAAGATTACAGAAAAGCTACAAGAAAAGGAGTCTGAAATACAAAGACATACAAAGCATCACCATAAGATAACAAATTAGATTATTCTTATGAGTCAAGAGGCAAACAGAATAAATGTTGAACTCATTGAAAGAATAGAAGCTATCAGTGAGCTAAGGGATGAGAATGAAAATTTGAAACATGAAACAAGAATTCAGTGGCAGCATAATGAAATTATCAAGAAAGTTGAAGAAAGCAATAAAAGAATGGATGGTTTTCTTGAAGGACAACGAAGAGTCAACAACAATACTGGTCTAGGTTTCACCAAGAATGGAGAATCATAAAATCAAATTGATCCAAAAAATGTCTATACAAATTCAATACCAAGAAAGCTTACATGCAATCATTGTGGAAAGCAAGGCCATACATCAAATGTATGCAGAGGCAAAATGAAAGGTATTCCTAAATCTACATCTTCATTCATAGGATTTTGTTATAAATGTAACAAGAAATGACATAAATCATATGAATGTAAGTCTAAGATGAAACAACCAAAGAAGGATACCTACATGGACAAATACTATCCTACTTGTAAAATGAATGGGCCCACAACTCTTGAATGCTAGAAAAAGAAAAGGCAAGCATGGAAGCCTAAAGGTCAAGAAAATCCCTATCAACCGAAGAGAGTCGGTAACTAGTATGTATAGGATTACAACACTTGGACAAATTGTACAACATGTGGAAGATTTGGTTACATTGCTACAAACTATATGAGACAGTGGACTAGAAATTATAGAGGTTGGACTAACCCTGGAATGACATGCTTACACTATCATAATGTTGGTCATCTCAAGAAAGACTGCAGAGACCAAATGACAGAGACCAACATATATCCCAATGGAAACACCATTGAAGACATCCGAAGGGCAAGGGACAAAATGTGGAGAAAAGCTTCAAACAATGATGAAGCTGGACCGAGCAATGTATATGGTGACACCCTATCCAATGGATTCGGTGACATCACCACCCCCACCTAAGTAGAACAAGTAAGCATGGAAATGCATTACCCAAGTTATTATTTTTCATCAGTTCCATAATATGATTGATTAAATGCCAAATTAGCATAAGAAAGATGCATCATGGTACTACTTGTTAAAATCTGTGATAACTATGCTATCGGGCATACATACCAAAATCTGTCGGTACACACTCAAAGCTGAGACTGCCTACACTTATCGAGAAGCATCGGTTAAAAGCAAAGTTGCTAGTATAAATCGAGCCTCGTCGGTAACCGAGCAAAATAAACAAGTGGTTTGCAATATCGAAACCCGTCAGTAAAAGCAAGAGGTATAACGACTGCCTGAAACATCATATGGTCGAAGGAAAGTTGAAGTCTTAACCAACAAATTTTGTCTTTACACACCGAGGAGTTGGTAAGCATTTATGACACACCTTTGAGGTCAAACAACTATAAAAAGGCGATTGGTCGGTCTCATTGTTCACCATGACCAGAGCAAAGCAATGAAGAGCAATTTTTTAGCAGAAAGCAACAGGATCACAGAGCGACCACAAATCGACCAATAGCACTCCATGCAGATTAGAAATTATTACAGGTGTATACAGTAAGTTCTACGACCACCGACAACTCTATTTCACCCATTCACAGAAAGCCCTAATTATGAAAAATGGCCACAACAACAAGAACTGTGAAATCGAAGAACACCAAGAAGGATGAGTTCAAACTCATCAAGAATTCGACATGTGAGGAACCAAACTACAAGATTCATCCTAAGGTTGCCTCACAACCCGATGATGCTAGAGCATTCTCGCGAATACCAGCTAGGGTTTTTCTTGTCGATGATGTTCGAGCATTTATACACTGCAAGATTGCAGAAATAGGCGATTCAGAAGTTGAACAAGCTTATAAGAAGTTATGCAACAAAGATGGGTCAATAAAAGATGAGCATAAACATATAGAAGTAAAAGGGCTCACCAATTCCCTAATGTTCCCAAAGGTTTTCAAAACTGAGTGGATTCGGTTAGTACTAAGTTGAATGCACAATCATAAACTTTGGCTGGATGAACCGAAGATGATAACCCAAGATGTTATCCATGCAGTCATCGGTTACCCTATAATCGAGAAGGTAAAAGCACTAAAGCATCCACCCAAGGCTGAGACTGAGAAGAACACAGGAGCCAAATGGGACAGCAGAGGATTGAAAGTCTCCACCATAACTGATGATGAGATGAAATTCGGTGCACGCATTCTAGGCTACAAATTCTTCCAAGCCTGCAGAATGAACAACATTGCATCCGGTGCAGTGGACACAGCTTAGAAGATTGCGAAGAAGGGAACACAATTGGACTTATTAGAACTTCTACTAAATCAACTAGAAGAGAATCTAAAGACTATCAGGAATGTGAAGTCAAACACATGTAAGTTTGGCTCACTTATAATGTGCATTTTCTTCTACTTTCAAGAAACATTCCCATCGGTAGAGATGTGAAATGGGATAGCACAAAACCGGTCACCATGCAGATCAATGAACACATAGCCTCACTGGGAGATAATTTTGAAATAGTCATGGATGAATACTTTAATGTATTCAAAGAGTGAATGCAAAAGAGGGTAAGGATCCCTGAACAACTCATTGAGAAGTATAAAGATGAATTATGTTTTATGGTTGATACAGATCATACTTATATCAAGCCTGTTGTACTGAGGACATCATGACTTCAACCATTAGAATACGAGATAAACATTGATCTTGCATCTAAAACAATTGATTCCTTGTTAAATGAACCACTGGATAAGAAACAAACCAAGTTTGGAACATATGAGGAGGCCAAAACAAGAATAAAATCTTGCCTGGTTGTTAAGAAAATTGTCAGGAAAAAGGACAAAATGGTAAAGAACCTCAAGAAGATATTGTCGGCAACAAAGGAAGGAACTGAGCAAGAGGAAGAAACTGAAGGACAGCTACCTATCGGTGAAGCTGAAGAAAAGGATGAATCCGAAGCCACAGAGTCAGATTCACCACCTCCTCCACCAACTAAGAAGCCAAGGACCATAACTGCTTCTAGAACAAGAAGCCAAACATCTAAGGATTCAACTCCTTCACCTTTGAAGAAAGGAAAGGTAAGAACATACAAGAGGAAAGAAGCCAGATCGAAGAGAGGTGCAAACAAAAGAGTGAGAAATCTCATCAAAACCCGAGAAGATATTGAAGACATCAAGCAAGATGAATCTGTAGAGGTAGAAAATGTCAAGGTTAAAGCTCCAAAAACTATTGATGACATTTGTAAATCTATTGCAAATTTAGGATCTATTACAGATTCTAAGATTAGAAGATGGCTGAAACTAGATCTAGAAGATCAAAACAAAGTTGAAGTCGCCATCATAGCAAAAATGTACAAGTTTAAATATGTACCGATTCAATTTGAAAGCAATAATGTACCGAGGGAACTCTTAGAAAGACTATACTCCATATGGGCATTTGCTTTGAAGAGTGAAAAGGAAATAAGAGAAAGAGTACTTGTTACTCTCATGCCTTTTGAATCCAAGAAGCAAGAAATAGATGAGATGATGGAGAAACACAAAAAGGAGTTCTCACCAAAGTTGAGAGCCTATAAATTTCTCGAAGGAAAGCTTATAGAGCTTGAACAAGATAGCCATAAGAAATGGTGTAAAATTCTAAATAGACTTGCTGAGGAAGAAAGCCCTAAGAAAGACCTACAACAGAAAGATATTGATAAGGCAACTCAAGAACATATCTTAATAAAAGATACAGAAGATGATACATCTGTTGAGTTAGACAAGGAAGAAGAAGACACAACTGGAAACAAAAACATGGATGTTGCAGCTGAGTCATGGCCTAACACCACAAATGACAACATCGTGGATAATACTATCATTGACATAGATGATGATCCAGCAGAGGAAGTAAATAAAGATGAAGATGTCAATATTACAAAGGACACAACCGATGAGCAGGACACAACAGTTGATACTGCACAGGTGAACATACCAGGCAACATGCCAATATTGATACAAGCTATCAATATTCTGCAAGAATCATACAAGTCACCTGAAAAAGATACTCCTAAGGATGCAGGGGAAGAGGAAAAGAAAGGCAACACCGATGATTAGAAGGACATCAGAGACACTCAAATAGTAACTGACACTGATAAGGTTACATGAGGAGATTCAAAACAAGCAGATGCAAACACGACAGAGAAGAATGTAGAAACAAAGAATGATGAAGCTAAGAACACCGATGAAGGAGATAAACCTAAAGATGGCACTCCTGAGGAAATTGACAAAAGTGCTACCAACAATGTGAAGGTGAATGTGGAGACGTCTACAGACACCCGACAAGCTAAAACCAATACACAATAACAAAAAGAAGCACAACAGGTAACTTCATCAAGCACAACTGAGAAAGCTGAGAAAGTGGCAATTGTTTTACATTCAAGTGCTTCACAAAAGAAGAAGAAGAAATCAAAGAAGAATAAGTTGGAAGTCACCTTGGATGAAATTATTGAGATACCAAAATGTGACCCAACTACACTTGATTTTGAAGCATTACAAGAATACAGTGAAATATGCCAAAGAAAGGCATTACAGGAGAAGCTGAAGAAACAACACCGAGACTCAATGGTACTAGAAACAACTAGGGACATCTTGCACCAGATTGTACCTGATATTGATATTGATCAGAACAAAGCCAATTCTTGATCAATTAGCCACTCTCACTGAAGCAACAAAAACACAAAATATTGATGCATAGAAGGCAATTGAAGAGAGAGCTGAGCTGAAGTACCAACAGAAACTAATTGAGAACATTAGCCAAGAAGTGGCAATCAATAAGGCAAAGCTATCAGAATTTATTACTGAATTAGATCCAATTATAACTGAAGCTATAACCTTGATTCAACAACTAAGCACATTGGAAAAGTTCACTAAAGAGAATAGTGACAATATAGCAAAGTTAGATATAGATCTAGCTAACAGTGCTCAAAGCTTAACCACCGATGGAGACAATACAATTAAGTTGCATTATGAGAAGATCATTGAGATCAAAAGGTTAAGGCAAAAATTGTGGGAAGCAGAGACACACTTCAGGGAAGAAGTCACCGAGCTCCAAGCTCAACTTCTACTGAACCTTACACTGCTTCAACAACACATCAGTTCAACACACCAACTGATAGCAACTCCTGAGATGTCTGTAGTAGACAACATCTATGATATGCACTCAAAGATCACACTCGAGCACATGGCTTTGGAGAACTTAAAAGAACAATGGGAGAAAATGATGGAAGACATGAAGTCTTCGCACTCCCACATTTTTTATAAGCTCTAAGGTATAGACCTTTGCCCTTAATATCAAAAAAGGGGGAAAATGATATGTATTCATATGGACAAATGATATAGGAAAATGATCTGTATATGTCTATTCATATGGGGAAAATGATATGTATATGTATTTACAGAAGGAAAGATATCATATGTATAGATATATCGACATATACATAGGGGGAGTCATTAAATGACTAAGGATTATATATGTTATATATATTTAACATTTTGTTAGTATTTTGCACATATCAATTTTTGATACTAATGTCAAAGGGGGAGATTGATGACATTAATTTTCCATTAGTATGCAAACAACACTTTCGGTAAGCATACATCGAAAGATAGAACAAAGAGCAAACTGAAAATCAGATATAAAGAGATCACCGAAATGACTAAGTACAAAGAGAACCGACGACACAACTTTGTGTGTACACCGAAATTGCAAAGAAGAAAGATAAAGAGGAACCCAACATGCAGGATAAAGTGCAAACTGACAGACAGATAAAGTGCAAATTGAAGAGACAGTTAAAGAGCAACCGAGAGAACACAATTGAAAGAGAGTCAACTTGTTTCAGAAGCATAACCGACCATCAAGAACCGAGAATCAGTTGCAACCCGCAAAAAGTGGATCTGACTTCCACGTCAGATAAAGCAGTCTTATTCTATTATAGAATCTTGATTTGTTTTTAAATGCATTTCTTTAGGGACAAGAAACATGAATGTAAGTGCTTTAATCAGTCAAACTGATTTAAAACACATAGACTAAGAGATCAAGGTACAAGTTGTAAACCTGATCTTAGAGTTAACATTGTTTTTCGTGAAACTTGATGATGTCAATCCATCTTATAAATAGATGATGCAATCATTCATTATACGAGGATGTGAATATGAAAGAGAGGATGAATGAAGCCTACAAGCACATCTATAAATCAGATTGAAAGTTTCAAGAACCAGAATAAAAAAAAGGTGAATTTGGTTAGCAAGAACCAAGAACAGAGGCTACCAAGAATCAGAGGTATTACTCAATCACATTAGGTGATAATCTTATTCATGTAAACTTAATTGGATCTGTATCAACAATAGGAGATTGCATTTACCAAGTCAAATTGTAATTTTCTATCATTCTAACAAGTGAAGCAAAGTGTAAAAATCCTTTCAAGAAAGGTGGATTTAATAGTCCAACTACAAATCTCTTAACCGAGTGCACACTCAATAGTGTTGCTAAAGCTCTTAACCGAGTAGACTTTAACAGGTCTCCACATATACTCTTAATCGGGTAGATCATCAGAAGTGATCAAATTGTAAGCCTTAACTGACCCCTTCCAATCTGCAGATAGTGAAGATTTTGTGGGTGCCATCCCCACCGCAGTTTTTACTTTCTAACAGGAGTTTTTTGCGATATCATATCTCGTGTTATGTGTCAATTACTTTCATGAATGTTTCTATGAATGTTCACATGTATGTTAATATTATGAATTGATATAACTCACATCAAGATAGTATAGATCATATGAATGGATATACAATTGATTACAAAAGGTTAATTGATTAAAGGATACAAAAGTTTTAGAGGTACTGATTCACCCCTCCCCTCTCAGTACACACTTCCCATTAATTCCAACAAATAGGTACCTTGTTAAGAAAGGACTCCAAGGCACAATTATACTCCCTACTATCTGCAAGCCCTTTTGCTGATTGGAGAGTGTGATTTCTAGGGATGTTCAACTCTCTTGGTATATCCTCTTTAGAAGAGAATAATTCAACAACAAATTAGAAACCAATAGTGCGCTCAATATAGCTCGATGTCAATTGCATTGACCCTAAAAATTTAGGATATATGCTTTCTTTTGAGATTGCTATTTTTTCTACCATAGATTTCTGAGTTTCCAAATCTAAAGTATTTTGAGAAAATTTCTAATGTTTTACCATGGCTTTCATAATGTTGCACAATTTAACTATATTTATTGTATCTAGGTATGCAATTTTGAAATGGAACAAATAAATTAAAAAAATTGAACCAAACAAGGAAAAAAGAAGAAAGAAGAACACATAAACTAACATGTTTGTGTTGAACAATGAGCTAGACCCATGAACAGGGCAACACCTATGCACAAAAAACTATCTAATTAAGGTTCATTTTATATATTGTGATTTTAAATTTAATTAATAAATGCATAAAACTTTTTGACAATTCTATCTAATTAGAATGCATTCTATATTTTGTGATTTTCAATTTACTTAATAATTATAAAAAAAAACTTAATTAAGATGCACTCTATACATAGAAATGAGACTCGGACTCGGTGCAAACTCAACAAGGGTGACTTGACTCGAGACTTGGCACTCGACGAAAACTAGGCAAGACTCGACAAAGTGAAAAACCCAAGAAATTAAGAGATTTATAAGGATTGAAAACTTGTTTAATGCACCCTTTATTAAATAAATCTTACACAATAACATCATCGCATAGAAGCTAATTTGATCATATACACAAGTATACATCGATCACATAAGTATAAGCACAAATTATAGCTGAAAGAAATAAATACACACACACATGAAATATAAAATCCATGAAATCAAATGTTCCAAACACATATCAAAACAAATAATACAAATCTATGGTTTGAAGGAGCTTTCATCCCTTGCTACGAAGACATCTAAGGTAGGTCTTGGATGATTCAACAACCATAGTCTCTGCTTATGACTCTATGCTATGCTCACCAACATCAATGTGCATGTATCTTCTCGTGCTCTATCCTCCTCCTCTGCCATGGCTACAACTTCAACCTCTCTATCTTCCTATCCACTTAGATTGTGAATCAACCTCCTCTAGTGTGATGGTAGGGTCATGGTCCAAAATCTGTATCTGTCTAAGATGAAGGTTGTAATGAAAAATTACTAGATCTTTCAACCTTTCCATAGATAGTCTATTGCACCTCTTGGAGTGCATGTGCTCAAACATACTCCAATTGCGCTCACAACTGGAAACATTGAATAATTGGCTCAAAATGCAAAAATAATTGAAATGTTAAAAAAAAACATTGAAGTTTTTGCTTAGAAAATACAAAAAAAAAACTAAAAAACTAAAAAATTCAATCTTACCTCTGAGAACAAACTTGAAATAAAATGTAACCTCTTTCCAATCTCTAATATAGAGCTCTTGATCCACCATCAAATGTGAGTACTAAGCTGCCCAATGTGATTTGTTGATGAATTTTTGGTCCTCCTTAATGGTTTCCCTTCAATCCACTTTTATTTTTCCTCACAACTCATTCTCCTCCTCCTATTTTTCCAATACAATGAAATGAACTCACTATTAGTGTTGTAGAGGTAATTTACATTAAAAAAATAACTTAAAACAATCATTGTTATATTTTTAAAGTGATTTTATGTTGTTATGCATTGGTCGAGTCCACACATCGAGACTCACTGGGTCCAAGTAGAGTCAATGAGTCTCAGTTTCTAGATTGGGAAGAGCTCAAGTCCAAGCTCCTAAGACTTAGCTAGGGTCTCCCGACTTGGAACTCATCAAATCCTAGCAAGTCTAGGACTGTTGATTCTACATATTATAATTTTCATCAATTTAATTAATAAATACAAAAAATTGTTTGCTCAGATTGCGGTTTATACCTTGTAGAGACATTTTCATGTAACAAAGATGCTTTGGTCCCACACATCCTATTTTTCCTCACCTCACCAGGGCCTACTAAAAATGGCTCGCCCAAAAAAATATCCACACTACCCAAGGGGTTGAAGCTGTTGTAATACTATTTTTGCCCAAGCTTTTATAAAATCCAAAGATATCCACACTACTCGAGGGTAAGCAAGGTTGTTAGTTGTACAATTGAGGATGAGATCACATCATCTCAAATGCGAGACAAGTAGGTGGAAGAAGCCCAAGGAACCCTGAGAAGAGAAAATTTGCATATTCTGCAATAAGTGTATAGGGGAGACAAAATGACACTTTATTATGGAATGCACTACTTATGAGGATATTCATACCCATTATGAAGACAACTTGAAGGTTGACAACATGTACCATTTGTGCTTGAGGATAAGATCAACACGATTGCTACCTTTTTAGTCAAGATTCATCCTTAGATCGTTTAAAGATGGTATTCTTGCATCCTTTATATAGGCCCGTTCGGTAGCTGGAATATGCCTGGAATTGGCATTACCTAATTCCCAGTTTTGTTTCTTCCATGTTTGTGTCTATCCAAAAAAATTGGAATTGGAATTTTGAAATTCCAATTTTGCCCCAAAATGGGCATATGCATCTTCCACCCAAATAGGTGGAATTAGAATTTCGAATTCGAATTCGAATTTTTATAAAACCAAATTTAATATCTC
>MU228537.1:66514-79639 GCA_018584345.1 Thuja plicata | reverse complement strand
TGAGTTCATGGGTTTGCTGAAACTGTGATATGTGGACTGCTAAGCTTGGTTAAGGCTATGGATTCCTTGGTAATCTCTAAATGGAAATGGCAGCAAAGACCAAGTACGTTCCAATTTTTATCATGCAGAAGAAGAAGCAGCAGAACTTACGCAGCAATACAAAATGCACAAGGATGTGTGCTGGCGCTTGACGTGGGCACTGGTGGGACGAAGGCTGCACTCATTTCTAGTTCGGGCAGAGTCATGTCTTCTGCCTTTGCTCCTCATCAACCTCCATCTCCATCGCCCATGTGTGTTTCCGCCTTCCTTCTTATTTTTATTTGCTAACGTATCAAGGATCCCCTGTCACAGAGAAACTCTTCAACATTTGCTGCGATTGTGTGTGTGTGTGTATTTTAAATCATTGGTTCTGAGGAATATCATAGATATCGCAGAAACATCAATGTACGGTTTTTAGAATACATATAGTACTCGAAAAATTACTTATAAAATTGTGTAAGGAATAAGTATAAGAACTGTAAATGAAACTTTACCACATTATGTAAAATTTACACTAATAAACATTAAAAACATGAAATTGATTGCATTTTAATTTGAACATTAACAATACGGGCAAAGATTTGGAGCTTCTGGAGCAAAAGTGCAAACGGAGAATAAATATAAGAATTGCAAATGAAACTGTGGCAGATTAGGTGAAGTTTAAAGTTTTAAAGTTTAAACTAATAAACATAAAAACATGGAAATGATTGCATAAATCTAAATAAGAACGGTGGGTGGAGGTTTTGGGGTCAAGGGGCATTCTGGGGTTTGGGGCAGAGCCTCCAATGGGGTTAAGGGGCCACCCCCACGTTTAAAGAGGTCTAACTGGTACTTGCAATACTTGATTTTTCTCTTCCGTTTGTGATCAAATGTGATTCATTAGAAGAGGGAATAGGAGTTGTAGTCATGTAGAAAGGGCGCCCAATAGCAGATGATGTAGAAATGATTTACTTCATTTATGACAACGAAATGTTGGCTATGATGCATGCATTGGAGAAATTTCAGATATTATCTATTTTATGGAAAATTTATTGTAAAGATTGATTACGATAATTTAAAATTTATCTTGAACCAACACGACTAAAATAATTGCCAACAAAAGTAGGTTAGTAAGATACAAGCATATGATTTTGATATAGGATACATGGAGGGGAAGAAAAAATTGTTGTTGATGCTCTTTTTAGAAAGTGATTCTATCCTCCCTTTCCACCATTGCAGATAATTGAAGATTTTATATTTAAGTGGAATATACTAACATTTTTTCTACTGACATTGTAATGTCCCCATTTTGGGTCACACCAGTATTGTAGTTAACTCCGACTTTCTCAGTGTGTGCCACCCTTGTCTGAGTGGATGTTTGATGTTGGCAATGAGCTCAATTGGTATAGAGGACTCCTATGACACTTTCCATAGTGAATTCTAGCTCCTAGTGTGTTCTCCAAGATTCATGGAGAGAGCATCTGTTTATAAAAAGTCACTTGGTCAGGTCCGATTTTCATCATTCATCATCAGTATCATTCCAATATTGTCAGTTTTTGATACTTTCTGACGGTTTCCACTACTTGGGTGTATTTTTGGTTTTAATCTAATTATTTTACTAATGTTGCTTAATTTTGTTAAATAAATTTGAAAAGCACCTTAGTGTAATAGCTCGTTGGAAAGGGGATAAAAGGTTTTAAATTTGTTGTAAAACAAGATGAAAAAAGCTTGCAATATGAACTTATATTGAATATTATTGTTTTTTTGAAACCAAAAATTTACCCCTAATAAAGTGATTGTAGAATCAATGCAAGAAATAGAAAACCATAACACATGGCACCAATTTTTTGTGGAGAAACCCTTTTGGGAAAAAGGTCCACCAGAGAAAGGGAGGCAAGTATATTACTAATACAATGAGGGATTACAACAGCAACACACTCTCTAGATCAATCTCTAGAATCCAGCAACACTCCCTAACTTGCACAAGAGAACAAAACCTGATAAAGAACACTAGCTCAAGGCCCCAATTTATAGAAACTTGTGAAGATGAATACCGCTGTGGTATCACCAAATAATAGGTAGCTAAACCACCTAGAAAAACTCACGCCAACCTCCTAGATTAGCTTCTTACAACTGTCATAAGGCATCTAGCTAATTTGGGCACCCTTGGACCAATATAGGAGACTTTGTCATAAATGCTTGTCATAGGAACCCATAATTAATGCTATAAGTGTCATACATGCACTTACAACTCCTCCTAAGAAGTGTCCAATCACTTCATACTAGGAGATTCCAAATGGGATGCTTAGCTGTTTTGTCCTTTTCCTAGAGGACAAACGAAAAACTGTAACTTTGCCTTTACATGAGTTCTTTCACCATTGTTGGTTAAATGAATTTCACCTGGTATGGATAAATTACAATAACATTTAGGGGAACAATAATTAAAGGATTTACAAGGTTGATGACACCTAAATCCTAACATTCTCCCACTTGACATCATACATTGTAAATTACCCCATAGAGATACATAAACATAGAATTAAGTAGAGTGATCAAGGCTCATGGCCTTCCTGCACCAAGAGAACCTATTCATGTTGATGTTGGCTTTGTGAGAGAATCTGCAACATTATCCAAAGTGTTAACTTTTTCAATCAAGACTTGTCCATTCTCGAGTATTTATCACGCAAAGTGATATTGAACATCAACATGCTTAGTATGAGCATGATACACAGGATTTTCAGCCAAACATATGACACTCTGACTGTCACATCCAATCCTCGTTATTCCGCAATCAAAACTAATACCATTACGAAGTCTTTGTAACCAAACCGCCTCCTTAGAAGCATGTGTAGCAGCCATATACTCTGCTTTAGTGGTGGACAATGTAACAATATGTTGTCTTTTACTCATCCAACTCATTGCACATCCAACCAAAGTAAACACAACCACTAATTCAATTGTCCAAGTTGCCTAATTTGCATCAACAAAACCCTGTATGTCTCATGACTTGTCCACATTATTAGTGCCATGATTAACCAAACAATAATCAAAAGTACCTTGCAAGTATTAAGTACTCTTTTAACAAAAGTCCAATGCTCTTTACTTGGGTTAGGCATAAACCTGCTTAGAACTCCCACTGCTTGTGCTCTATCTAGTCTAGTACAAACCATCGCATACATTAAACTACCAACAACACTAGCATAAGGAACATTAGATATCTCTTCAATATCATCATTGAAATCACAACACCTCTAAATTGAATTTAGTATGAACTAGAAATGGAATACTTACAGTCCTCCATTTTAAACCTTTGCAAAATGGTGTCAACATAGTTACTCTGACTGAACTAAATCTTTCTGTGAACATGATCCCTATTGATTTCCCATCCAAGAATATATCTAGCAGCACCCAAGTCAATATCAAATGTGCCAAAAAGCTGATTTTTCTGCTCTCTATTCATCGCTTTGATGTTTCCAATAAACACACCACCAACATACAAGACAATGATTAGTAACTGATCATCAATAATCTTAATATAAAGACAATGATCCTCTTTGCTTCTAATATAACCTAGTTTTAATGCAAAGGCATCAAACTTCTGGTACCACATCTTGGGTGACTATTTCAAACCATATAATGACTGTTTTAACTTGCAAACCTAGTGTTCTTTTCCTTTCACAACAAGACCATTAGGCTGTTGCATATAAATTTCTTCTTTAAGATCCACATGTAAATAAGCATAGTTAACATCCATTTGCTCAATCTCAAAATCATTAGCAGCAACAATGATTAATTTGAATCTAATAGAGGTTAGCTTAGCAACAAGATAGAACATTTCATTGAAATCAACTTCCTCTCTTTAGGAGCAGCCCCTGGTCAGCAATCTGGCCTTGTACTATTCTAATCAACCTTCTGCACCAAATGTTTTCTTAAAATATCCATTTGAATCCAATGGGCTTCCTTCCTTTGTGCAAACTAACAAGATCTCAGGTCTCACAACTATCCAAAGTTGTCATCTCTTGCATGGCTTGCATCCAAGACTCACTTTCCTCGGAAGGGAGTGCCTTCCTAAAAGATCTAGGTTCATCGTCAGTACTTAGCAAAGAAAAATTGCCATGAAAATCTGGAGGGCTATTCCTATCAACTAGATTCTGCTGTCTTGTGGACCTTCTCAAAGGTGGAGTAAGAGGTTCTTCCTCATGCTCTTCATTATGATCAACTTCTTTTGTCACAATCAAATCTTCAAAACTTATACTCGAACTCTCTTCTTCTCCATCTTCTTGTCCATTTCTTTGTTCTTCCACATGTGCATATTCTTGCTTAGTTTCAAAGTGCTTTATCTTGACTTTTCCTTTGGTTGTTCTTCACCCAAGTCAGTTCTAAATTCCCTGAAAATTACATCTCTAGAAAATATTATTTTACAGGATAGAGGATTCCAAAGCTTATAACCTTTTAAATTCTCACCATATTCTACAAAGATGCATTTTTAAGCATTTGGATCCAATTTAGATTGCTTCTTTTGGGGCACATGAAGACAAGCCTCACACCCAAAGGTCCTTAGTGAAACTAACAGATTTTTACCCAACCACATTTTATAAAGAGCTTTATCAACAAGAGCTTTACAAGGAGATCTATTAACTAGATAACAAGCAATACCAACTTCTACTCAAAAACATTTATCTAGCTTAGCACTACTTGACATGCTCCTAGCGCTTTTGTCTTTTTTTAACAATTCCTGCATCTTTACAAAACTTATTCAATTCCTTAGAGCAATATTGACCCCTATTGTCAGATCTTAATGCTTTTTTCTTATATTTTGATTGCTTTTCAACCAATGCTTTAAATTCCTTTAACTTAGTGAAACTTCAGATTTTGAATGTATAAAATGAATTCAAATATATCTTGAGACATCATCAATGAAGGAAACATAATACCGAGATCTATTCAAAGAGTCAACGTCCACTGGACCACATACATCTGAATGAATAATCTCTAAAGGTCTTTTTAGCATTATTAACTCCTTCAAGAAATGATAATTTATTTTGTTTACCAAACACATTATGTTCACAAAAATCTCTCTTACCAGCAGAATAATCAGAAGTATCGTCTACTAGTTTCTTTTCTAGAATGGTCTTAAGACCTTTTTCTCCAATATGACCCAATCTAGGGTGCCACAACATACATGCATTTTCAGTCCTAGTTACAAAAGCAGAATTACAAAGAGTGGAAGCATGTAGCCTAAGGAAATTCCTTACACGAAATACTTTAGCAATCAACAAATTCCCCCTAACTAACATGCAACCAGATTTATCAAATGTCACATGCATTCTAGAATCATTGAACTTGGAAACTGAAAATGAACTTCTTGCAAGATTTGGAATATGTAAAACATTATCAATGGAAATTATTTTACCATCACTGAAACTCATCTTTACCTTTCCTTTGCCAGCAATCTTCACTGAGGTGTTATCAACAAGAAAAACTTCTCCATCATATTCTTTATATTCGGAAAACCACTCCTTCTGTGAAGTCATAGTAGGAAGCACCTGAATCAACAAGCCAAACATCATTACTAATAGAGCTATCTGAAATAAACAAAGCATCAAAATCACCGTCATTTTGGAAGCTTTAGTGCTCTTTTTCTTATTCCTACACTCCTTTACATGTTCTCTTTTTCCATAGTCCCAACATTTAATTCTTCTCTTTCCGGGGGTCTCAGAACATCCTTTAGGCTTATCCTTCCTCTTATCCCCTTTAGGTCCTTTCCCCTTGGACCTTCCTTGAACATGCAAGGCATCTTGGGAGCCAACATTCATGGTCTTTCTCATCTATTCTGAAAGAAGTAGGGGAACTGCATTCCTGAAGTATCCTTTCTACTGATACTTGTGTAAGTTTGAAGTTTTGCCTTGTTTTGATAACTCAAGTTTGTTTTGTGAAATAAAATAATTGAGCATGCAATAGTAGAAATTCACAGGAAAAAAACATAAAGTAAACCTCAAGGAAAACTAAGATTTTCTGATTTTTTATATTGAAAATAAAAGCAACGTTTTTACATACTTCATTGATCTACTAATAGAAGGAATTCTTAGAATTTTATTGATGCAAAAGTCAGTAACTTGTTCTAATTCCTCTCTGTGATGTTTGATTGATCTTATTTGCTAAATAATACTGAATCCTTAGCATTCCAAGGTCTTCATTAGGCTACATCTCTATTATCAAGTGCTGCGGCCAAAGTGAGGTTGTGTAATGTCCCTTTTTGGGCACATTATTTCGTGCCTTATAGTTAGCCTTTTCATCATGGTTCGGTGGGCTAACTGAGGTTTGGCAGAGGATCCGAGGGATGTTTGGCCTAGGCATTTTCAGTTTCAGGCCAATCGGAGCAGTCCCCACAGGGTTTCCTAGGTACTTACTATTTATAGTAAGTCGATAGAACTCAGTTTTCCTAGCATTTCAGTAGTGGACTTGGAGCACCTCGCCGAGAGCTTTCCGGCAAGCTATCACACGTCTCCATCCGAGTTCGTTTGGCCCTCCGTTTTAATGCCAGAAGATTCCTACTTTATTTTATTATGTCACTTTATAACCCAACGTTATATTTATTTAAAAAGTGACTTTAAGTGGAATATGAAGAGACAAAGTGGGGAAACTGAAGAGTCACAGCTGTAGCTTTAAAAGAAGATTTGGAGTCTCATTTTATATGCTTAGTTTTCGATATGATATTTATCTCTTGGAGATATCAGGAAGCTTTCAGCTTTCGAATATAGTCGTGAGGACGGAAACCCTTTTGGCTTAGAGGAGGATTGGACATAGCCCCAGTTCGTCTCTGGTGCAGATTCATTGCAGAGTTCGCCATTGCATTTCCAGGTTCTTGTCATTTGATATTACTATTGAATATTGTAGTTCAGATTTTGGATTGCGGAAATCCCATTATTATTGTATTGCTATTTTATTACGCAATAATATTTGTTGAGGGTTTTATTGGGATATTTGTTGGTTTATTGTTATCGAATCAATGGTTTATTGCATGCGTTTAAATGTTTAATCTGTATGAGAAATATTTGAGAAATTTGGGGAGAGACCGGGTTTGGGTCATTACAGGTTGTTTGGAAAATATTTCAGATTCAAAGAGGCTCCCTCAATCAACTGCAAACCTTCCCTTCACTCTGTGACTTCATCAGATTAATTTATGTGCCTTCCAAAATGCTTGTAGTTTGCCACAAACATGCAACACTGGTTGTGAGTGAGAAACTTGACCACTAAAATGGCGGGCTAAACTTCTCCTGGGGTTCCATCCAAGAGAACAAGTCTTCATAGGGTTTGCATCCTGAGAAGGTTACCATGAAAAACTTGTAGAGAGAAAATCATTTTGATCACATGTTAAGAACGAATCCCAAAATCCCATTCGACTCCTTTATTAACTCTCCACCCAAAAAAGTAGTTGATCACTTGCCTTTTCAAACCTAGCCACTGAACTTAGGCATTTAATGTTAATTGTTTCACCTTATCTAAGTTGCCTCCATCAGAATATTTTCCTAGGAAAGGTTAACATTGTAACTTATGTGGGCCCCCAATTATGAACTTAAGTGAACAGTTAATTAAATTTATCTAAGCAACTATAGCTTTTTGGCTATTTATTTAAATATCTCCATGTCCCCTTTATTATTAAATGCCTTAGCCTATGAGGGATGAATAAAATAATGGGCTAGCGTTATTTATTTATTCATGACTTAGGCTAGAGGGGACATTACAGTCCTCCCTTCCCGGGATTGTGGTGCAGGGGCACCCATGAGTTCATGCCTCCAAGAGGTAAAAATAATCATTTTGTTTTGGTTTTTGAGTTTCCCTCGTGTAATAAGGTCCTTATGGACCATTTTCATGTTTTTAAGAGTCTAGATGAGGTCTCAGGAGGTGTTGTCAAATTGTCAAAAATGCAAAAAGTGTAAATGTTGTCATAGTTGCACAAAACAACTTTTGTTTTTGTTGCCAAAGTGGGAGATGAATGGTTGGAAGTTGAAAATTTGTTTGTAACTGTTGGGAATCTGTTGGAAATGCCTTTAAAAAGGCTTTGTAAGGTTGAGATCAAGGGGAGGAGGGTGATTGTTGAAAATCTTGAAGTCATTGTCACAAAAGTTTGCACCCATGCTTGAGGTATGGCCCCAAAGAAACCTTAAGAAACATTGAATCAACATCCAAGTGTGGTTCGTTTCACATGTGAAGTTTAATCTCAGGATAAGGCTAGCTTCCTTACTATTAGGGTGCACCTATTCTAACAGTTAAACTAACAACTTCAGGGAAAAGGGGAGAAGGATTACAAGAAAGTAAAGGGGTGATGCACTAGATTGAAATGTGGTTTCTCCCTAACAATAGTTTCACATAACATCAATAAAGAACTCAACTTACACAAATCTCAACTCTAATCTACCCCCCAAGGACTCATATGTGGGTCAAAACTAATAGGATGTTACAAGGAAGGATAATCTTTACTATACAATATCCATGAGCCCATTTGACACAATACATATATAAATTAGAGAAACAAAAAAGAAATATTCAACACCAAGTAAGAAGCATGCACAAGATAGTTAAATGGGAGAAAAAGTAAAAATAGAGATTTCTATTATAAGGAGGGGAAAGGAAAATTTATAATATCCAGGGCATCACTACTGCAAAAAAATAAGAGAGAACCAAGATATGTACAAGAATCGCCTTTATAGATCAATCATAACTCAAATTTTGCAATGAGTTCAAACCTCAATTAAATTAGAATTAGGTTACAAAAGTTATAGAAAGAAAGAATAAGATCAAATCTAATCTCTTAATGTACAACTTGATCCATGAAATTGACAAAAAGGGGGAAAATAGGAATGCATCTGGTAGATGGAAGGGACATCCCATGGCCTGCAGTTAATTTTGTAACACAGTTATGGAGTGATTTGTGCCTTTGTTAGAAAAGAGAAAGACTTATACAAGTCCTAAATGGACATCGAGAAGCACTAGATGGCATTTACAGGGCTCAATAAGTAGTTTGACATTGAATTTTTAGCCCTTGGCCACATCACAGTCTTTAAAATTCAAATGAGGTTAGTAGCAAAAGAAAATGTCGATGCAAAAAATACAGCAGATTATCATCCCCCTAGCACCCATGCAAATTTGTTAATTTTTCCTATGAAACATGAAAGGAAACGAGAGTAAAACCCCTTGACAATGTTTTCTTTGATATCCCCACATGCCTGCACAAAACTCATCCTTCATGCAAATACAGTATAGGGACGCGGGGTGCCTATGTTTTTGCACCCACCCTCATCTTATCCCCACAAACTTGCACAAAACTTCACTTTTTATGATACTCTTCCACATGGTTGCGAGGTGCAGAAAAAACATTGTGTTTATCCACCCATGTGGAAAACATGATAGATTAAACCCATGATGAATTATCTTAGATCGGGTATCTTAGATGGGCTAATGGTGACAAAAATAGCCAATAGTTCTCTCTCTCTCTCTCTCTCTCTCTCTCTCTCTCTCTCTCTCTCTCTCTCCATGTAGGTTCATAACACCACTAAAGTGAGGGCTAAATGTAGCATTGTAAATTGTACACCTTGGCTAGAGTTTCCAATTTCATCTTACTTAGCACCAAATTTTAGTGTGTGTTTATTCTTGCATGCATCATAGTATTTTATTATACATTTAATTAATATATTTGAGTCCTCTCTTAATTTTATTTCTACAAGGGCCCTAAATTATAAGTGTTCCCTTTTATTATTTCTTCCATTCAATTATCAGTTGCATAAATAGGCTCTATTTTATCATGTGTGACCTTTTGTATTTATCCTAATATCACACCTTGATTTCACACACATTTTGAGCATCCCCATATCAAACTAGACCCCGAACCTAAATTTGGGATTAAATATCCCAATATAGGGCAACTGGGTATATATGGGGCAATTCCACTTGCCCCTGACCTCTAGATTTAGGCCAAATTTGAATCGAGCACAGGTCTTTTGATTTTAGTAGAATCTCCAAATTCATGTCAACCTCTTTTGATTTTTGAGCCCAAAATGGCTAGGTGAGGTATATAAGCAAAGATACCTCCATCATTTTGGCATCTTATCAATCGAGTGCATTTAAATATATACACACACAAATATTAATTCAAGTTCATTTCATCCCACCATATCCATCATTGTGGAAAGATTAAACTACCATCATACAAGCATGACTTTTGTGATATCCTTTTGGGTATTTGTGGAGTTGTGATATTACATCAACTTTTGTGATCTCATTTCAAGATAATTGAAATCATCAAGGTATAAAATATCTTATTCTTAAATATAGCCTCTACTTTATAGTAGCAAACTTTTATTTCAAGTACTTTTCAATTAAATTTTATAGTTAATTCCAAAATTGGGGTTTTCCCTAGGAAAATCCCTTTCCACAAACATTTTCCCATTTTTCTGTGTGTGGTGGCGCAATTGCAGAAGGAGCTACAAGAAGGTTGGACAAAGAGCTATTTTGACAATATTTTCATCAAATTGTATTGGGTCAAATTAGACTTGACTTTAACCTGGCCTCCTAGTCTTCGATGACGTGACTTTTCAAACTGAAACTTAGATCACATGTCAATCATTGTCTTGGCCTCCCAAATCTGGTCTTCGAATTGGACTTACAATCTATTGTCTATCTATATACATAATAACTCATCTTTCCTTCCATTATTACCCTAGATTTGGGATTTAAATTTCCATTTCCATAATCATCTTCCACTAAATAGAAAAGGAATCCTTGTATCCACTTAGTGCTTGAGCCTCCTCGAACCTATTAGATCATCTTCCTTCCAATGTATGATACAACATAGGCATGAGCTTCCTAGTTTGTCCATTCATCCTAGTAAATCCACCCTCATCTTTATTTTCTTTTATACAATAAAATTTTGATGTTTAATACATCAATGGGAAGGATAATTTTGTCAAAAATGTCATGAGTAGAAGAATGCAAGAGATATCAGTATTGACCCTTACTGTAGATTTGTGGATTTGTGTTCTTGAAACTCTCCCTAGTGGTTCTTGGTATTGGGACGTGAGAGTGAAGATAGAGTCTAAGAGATCCCTAAACAAATTCCGTAGAGTCGAATTAAACATTATAGCACCTTGGTCATATTTATGTGCCAATTTTAGTTGATCTTAATTTTTTGGTGTTGTCAAAGGTCCATTGTGCTCCTTATTTCACACATCCTTGTGTCAAGAATATGCATACCAACCTCATACAATTGTACCATTGGGTAGGGATGGGGGTGTTATGTTTCATATTTTTTTGGCTAGATTCCTTGAGTATCATAGGGTAAAGGCATAACATTATCTTCTAAAAAGTCTATTGCAACTGCATTCTATTCTCAAGTAGAAGTGGGACTGTATAGGGGAAATTTGCACAAGGCTCAAACAAATGAATAGTAGCATCGAGCTAAAAAGAAGTCAAACCACTAATAACCAAAAATTACCGTATAAATGGTAAAAGAAAAGTAATAGGTAAAGAAAGTGATAATGAAATGAACAAATCAAACACAAGTATCTCAACCTTCCTTATTACCTTCTATCGCTTCTATGCACTCTTTGGGGATGGGATATCTAGCACTCAGAATTGATTTGTGCAATGTCCTAAGTTTAAAGGGTAGTTCACTTAGACAAACTCAAGAAAATATTTTTTGCAGATTGCTGAAAGGTTAGATAGATTTCTAATTTCAAACCATTGGTCTTTTCAAAATTTTAATATTCAACCAGACATCTTACCTTTTCTCATCTCGGATCATTATGCAATCACACTGCAATCACACTGCATATTCAACAAGGATCAACCCCTTCATTTAGAAATCCTTCTTTCAAGTTTGAAAGTATGTGGCTGTGGGATCCAAACTTTATCTCCCTCCTACATAAATGGTGGTTGAATGCCCATTTTGAGAAAGAAACAAAAATGTTCCAATTTTAGAAGAAAATGCAATTTTTAAAAGCACAAATAAAAATTGAGAATATACAGGTGTTCAAAAAAATCTTTGTTCAAAACGATTAGGTAGAAAAGGAACTCTCTGATATTCATGAAAAAATCATCCTACATGGACTAGATGGTCCAACCTACTACCAGTAAAAAGCATGATAGGAAACTTGGGTAGAATTATGTAAGTGTGAGGAGATCTATTGGAGACAACAATGTAGGGAGCTATGGCTTAAAGAGGGTGAGAGGAATACTAAATTTTTTTATGCATCTTCTATAATTAAAAGAGCAGTGTAAACAATATTCTCAATTCAACAGGCTAACACAGGGGTCACATTAACTAAAGATACAAAAGTTCAAGAAGAAGGTGTAAGATTATACAAACATCTTGTTGCTCCTATTCAACAAGGCATACATCAACCTCATCATCAAGATCAAGACTTAATTGACGCAATACCTTCTCTTATAACTCAACAAGATAATTTTGAATTACTTAAACCATTTAGCCTAGAAGAGGTTCACAAGGTTGTTTTCTCTATGGGAGTAAATAAATCTCCAGGCCTAGATGGATTCACAACTCTATTTTTCCAGAAGGGTTGGCACTTTCTAGGGCAGGATCTAGTTCAGGTGTTGGAAGAATCCAGAAAAAGTGGATCTGTTTTAAGAACTTTCAATGTTACCAGTACTGCCATAGTGCCCAAAGTGAAGGAACCTAAAACATCCGCGGATTTAAGACCTATGGGTAAAAGCACAATAATCTGTCACCTTTTAGGACAACTTATTAGCACAGCTGAATTTTAGTATTTCTAACTAAAAATTAATTTTGGCCAAACATATGGTCTAGCTAGATTAATTATAGGTAAGTTAGATAAGGTTTTTAACTTTTCCAATTGGAAATGTCTATTAAATGCATGTTTTATACCACTTTGAGGCCAATTACCATAGAAATAAAATTATTACAGAAAAGTGACGTTTCAATAACTCTAAGACTTTTTAATGATTTTTTAAAAAAAATACAAAAATACCCTTTTGTAGAGATCAGAGTCAAGAATATCTCTTATAGATTTTATAGTGTTTTAATTATACATAGTCTATTATAATTAAAAAATATTGCAAGTAGGTATTTTA
>MU228537.1:32327-66433 GCA_018584345.1 Thuja plicata | reverse complement strand
AGAATATATATTTCTTTTTTTGATTGGGATATATTTGTTATGAAAAATATGGTGGGAGATGAAAACTATCGATTTCAGGTGAGTTGGAATTTGAATTGTTATAAAAGAGAAAATATAGGTCACAAACGAATTTTTATTTCTTCATGCACTAGCTATATATGTCATCCATAACATATTTTGAAATTAGGGGAAAAAATGTTTATTTACATATAATTTTTTGGCGGGAACTAGACCTCTAATTTTCAGCATGTTTCTGCAACTAAAAAATCATCTTTAAGCATTAAAACAATATATTAGAAATTATTCAAAAAAAATATTAAAAATATTAATCATAAACTTCATCCATTTTAAAACATTTTATTAGTTTACATCATCTTCAAATTCAAAACATAAATGTCACTTTTATACTATTGAAGCTGAACAACTTTGATTTTGTCGTCCTTTTCCTTTGTAAAAGGGTGACAGATTATTGTGCTTTTACCCCTATATCCTCGTGCAATACTATCTACAAAATTATTACAAGAGCCATATATCTAAGGTTACAACCTTTAATGAACAAGATCATTTCCCTGGAACAAAGAGGCTTTGTTTCAGGAAGGGAAACTACATAAGGAGCACATGTATCTCATGAGGTACTTCACTCCATTCATATTCACCAACCTCTAGCATTTATTGTGAAGCTTGATATGATGAAAGCATATGATAGGGTCAGATGGGATTTCTTACACAAGGTTCTCAAACAATTTGGTTTTTCTCCAAAATGGTGTAAGTGGGTCATGTCGTATTTGTCAGGAGTCTGTTTGTCAGTCATCATAAATGGGACTCCTTCGAGGTTCTCTAACTCTACTCAGGGAGTCAGACAGGAGATCCCTTGTCACCATTCCTCTTCATTATCATGGAGGAAGCACTTAGTTGGAATATTTAAAAAAGAAGCCAGCTGGGCCTTTGGCAAGGAATTCATATACCGAATACAACCATATTAGTAACCCACAATCTTTTTGCTGATGATACGTTGCTGTTTGAAAAATCAAGCATTAAGGTTGCTCAAGAAAACAATTCGGTATTGCCAACCTACACAATCATATCAGGGCAGCTTATCAATGATCAAAAATCCAAAATCTATATCTTCAACACCAAACATTTAGTAAAACAAAAGATTCTCCAAACTCTTCAATTTCAAATTGAAGAACTCCCAGGTAAATATCTTGGTATTCCATTCTCTATGGGAGCAAACAGATCTTCTTACTGGGATAATGTGATAGAAATAATTAAGTCAATAATTGATGCTTGGAAAGTTAGATGGTTGTCTATTTTGGGTAGAATTATCCTCATTAAAACGGTCTTAACAACTATACCAAACTATTACATTGCAGGCCTCAAAGCTCCATCAACTGTTGTTCAAAAAATTGAGAAAATTATCAGGGATTTTCTTTGGAAAGGAAACATGATAGAAACCAAAAATATTCCTCTCATTTAATTCGAAAATGTGGTAGCAGATATAAGAGCTATGAGGGAATGGGATTACATTATCTTAACATCAGGAATAAGGCCTTTGGAGGTAAGATTGTGTGGAACATGTACATAAAGCCAAATACAATCTGGTGTCAAATCATGCAAGCCAAATATCTAGATTCACCTAGATTCACCTTATCATAAAAGGATATTCAATGTGGCAGATCCTCCTAGTGGATCAGCTATGTGGAATTTTATGATGTCTTTCTAGGAAAGTAATTACAGATTACATTACTTGGCAAGTTCACAATGGTGAAAGTGTCCACTTTTGGGAAAAATCTTGGAATGGTTATACTCCTCTAAGGGACATGAAGGAGATCCGATCATCAATAGCAATACTCTCTCATAGCTGGGGTTCCAAATTGAGTGATTACTTAGCCACCACTGATGATATTTCGGGAAAAGGCGTGTGAAAAGACCTGTCCACAATTCTTATTGATCAAAATCAGAAACATCTCCTACAATCAATCCTCTCTGAAAGGTGTGTCTACATTAATGGTAATCTAAATGAATTAATTTGGGCTCTGTCTCAATCAGGACAATATTCAATTAAGCAAGGATATAAAGCCATCTACAATAGAGATAATCACTCCTCTTCCCAATGAGCACACTCCTTCTATTGGAATAATGCTATTTCACCAATGCAGGAAGTTACTTATAGATTTCCCTCCATCAAAGAATACTAACAAGTGATAGACTAGTAAGACTACAAATTACTAAACCATTTAGATGTGTACTTTGTGGTGACGAGTATGAAACAGGGGACCATCGTTTTATGCAATGCAAATTTGCAGTTCAATGTTGGCTTTAAGTTTTGGAAAAATTAAGATTCATCACCCCGTTAATGAAGAACTTATGGGATTGGTTTCAATCTTGGCAGACTCTTTATAAAGATTCATTTTTTTCATGTATTTAGAGGATTTCTCCAATCATTGTACTATGGGCAATCTGGTGGGAACATAATAAGAGAATTTTCTGGGAAAAAATACTTCCAGTGGAACAAGTTCAAGAAACTATTCTTAGATCCACTTGTGAAGTGGCTAATTCTTATGTTCAAAAGCACAAAAATACTTCATTTAGAGTATACATCCAGGGATGATCTGATCAGAAAATAATGGAATTCTTAGTTCTACCATTGAATGACAACCTTCACCTTCCAGTAAAGATCAAAAAGGACCAATCACATATTAAATGGCATCCACCTAATCATCAATTTGTGAAGATCAATATTGACAGAGCCTCAAGGGGCAATCTAGGGACATCTGGGATAGGGGTTTGTATTCAAGATTCTATGGGGAATCTATTAGCAGTCAAATCAACGTCCATTCCCGCAGGTATGAATAACGTTGCAGAGGCTACAAATGTTCTTCAAGGACTGATGTTGGCTAAAAGACTGGGATATAAGATGCTACATATTGAAGGAGATTCTATGATTATCATCAACGCTTGCAAGAATAGAAAGTGCTTCAGTTGGCATATTCACTACATACTTCAAAAAGCTTGAGACATCCTAGAATCGACTGATTCCTTCACATTGACCTATACCTATCATGAAGGTAACATGCTAGCAGACCTTTTGGCTAATATGAGAGCAGATGCAAATGAAATTGGTACAACTAAAGACTTAATACAGTGGATGCTATACCCATAATTAAATGCAATTCTTAACAGGGAAAAGTCCGACCACTAAGCCCAGATAGAGGGAGGTCTAAAGAAGAGGAAATGAGATCGTTGTTAATTTGAATTTGTCCTCCAAGAAACATTAATCCCTCATTGGGGCTGAGAATTGAGCTTGTCACATCTTTTATGTTTGCAATGCCTACATTTTGAAAGGAGACTTTAAAGGCTAATTTGTAGGTGGAAATATTTGCGCACAGGATATTAATGACAACAACACTTGCATTAATTTAAAATCATTCCATTTCCTTTGGCCACTTCCGATCATGATGATGCAAGTTCAAAAATCTAAAGCATTGATGTCAGAAAGATACTATCTTGGGAATGTATAACATTTACACATGCCAATTTTATGAGACACAAGGGTATAATGTGGGCAAGTACAACCCCAGCAATAACTGCAATCCTCATTCCTACACTTTAGTGGGTTTATATCTTTCACAATGAGTAGCAAATCATCAGAAGTTAATCAAGCCAATTTCATAGAGTGTCTTGGTTGTCAACTCTGAGAAAGAAGGAAGAAGGAATATCGGCCATTTAATCTCAGGGTTTTCTTGTCTCTGATGGATGGGGAAAGTCCCTTCATCGAGAAAATCACAGACAAAGACCTCGGCTCCATTTTTAACATACATTGCAACATCTGTAAAAGGCATGTTTTTTTTGCATTATTGGGGAATAAGTTTTCTCCCCAATGGATAGAAGAACTATATTTCCAAACCAATTGCTTTCTTTTTTCATTTCAGATTCCATTGATTTACTTCAATCCTTCACTGTCGTTGAGGAATTGGTTGAGAAATGTACGCGTACAGGTGTGATCACCCAAGATGCCCTGTTTTGAGCACTCCGAAGGTATAATTTATGGGATGGAGAGGGCTTTTAGGGGGGTTTAATGGTCTCTGTGTATGAACAAATTAAGTTGGCATTGGAAACACATGATTTTAGGTTTATCAGGAACGCACTTCATAGACACCGTGGGATGTTGGAAATGCCTTTGGTAAATCAAATTTGGGCTAAAGTTAGTCCCATGTTCATGCTTTTATTCCAACATGAAGAAGATCACATTCAAATGGATTGAGCTCTTGATGCTCCTGAGGGTGTGCATGACCGAGTTCCTCAAGTACCAGATCTTAATGCAGCTGCAGTCCATGGCAATGAAGGTTATTTTGAATTTGGGAATATTCAAAACAATGAAGATGTCGGAGATGAAGGGGAAGCCGCCTCCCCTATTATAATGGAAGAGTAAAACTTTGTTTCAAAGGGTTTTATGGTGATCTGAATCAATTATCTCCTTCCCCTTATCTGCAAACTTTAATGGTTTTGAGATAAACAAAGTGATGAAGGCGAATTGAGTTTTTTTTTTTTTTTTTTATTGACCCCACTGTTTGTCATTGCAGTTTTCTATAAGTGTTGGCATAGGGGATTTTGTCATCAAAATTCTCAGGAAGATTGTGTATGAAGTTTAATCAGATAGACATCATTAAGAGCGTTGTCATCGATGAAAAATTTGAAATCATCTATCACTCTAGCGGGAGGAAGTATTCCTCCTTTCTTTTCATGCATAAAGGCAATAGCATTGAAATCCCCCCATAATTGACTTTTGATTCTCCGAGCTGAGAATGAAGGTTGTGATGGCATCCCATAAATGCTTCTTATCCAAAGTAGAGGTGGGTCCATACACATTAAGCAATAAAAAACTGATATCAAAAATTTTAGCCTTAACAAATTGCCAATTAGTTTCTGATTTTACCACATGGATATCCATATTTCTTGGATTCTAGAGGGTGATAAGTCCACCAGATGCCCCTACAACTGGAGTGTGAAAAGCCTTCTATTTTTTCCACTTACCAATTGTGCTATCAAATGATTGTTGCGATGTCTTAGATTCCTGAAGAAAGATAATATCTACTCTAGAAGCATCCAATTGATGCTTTATCTGGGACCTTTTGTGAGAGGCATTTATGCCTCTGACATTCCATGAAATAATATTCATAGTTCCCAAGAAGAGCGACATGCTTGTCTCGATTGTTTGGATACTGAGAATTTTCCATCAACAGTAGATTGAATCCCAACCTCAATTTCATCCTTGATTTTGGCTACCTTAGGTTCTCTTCCCCTTTTCTTAGGCGAGGGTTTTGAAGGTGTGTGAGAAGACATCATTTGAGAAATGGAGAGTGTTTGTGAATAGTCAAAGTCGGATGTCAACTCTTCCTTCTCAGTATCAAAATGGTCTTCATCCATAAGAGCAATTTCTTGTTTTGGAAGCAGAATATCCATATCATGTTGAGGCATTTTTGTTTTCCACAAAGGATTGTCTTTAGCATAGTCCTCTATTTCT
Source organism: Thuja plicata (assembly GCA_018584345.1). Taxonomy (NCBI): domain Eukaryota; kingdom Viridiplantae; phylum Streptophyta; class Pinopsida; order Cupressales; family Cupressaceae; genus Thuja; species Thuja plicata. The sequence goes on along the minus strand of MU228537.1, from coordinate 60,909 downwards.
GCAGCAGTAACTAATTCTAATTGTTCGAATAATTGTTCCTTGTGATTATTTAGAATAGCAGCTTCATTTGGCAATCCTTCATTTTCAGTGAGAATGATATAGGAGTTTGGAGTATCTTTATCCGTGAGGAAAATTTCATCTGCAATCTCATCTATTAAATATGACGTCACTGAATTCAATATTTGTTCTACCATTAACTCTAGAATGTGCAAAGGAATTTAGTACTTTCATCCTGAGGCTAAGCATAGGTAGTGGTATCACTGAAGAATGGAAGACTTAGAGGCTGATTTGGCAGATGAACAAGAATATTACCTGTTACAAAATTTGTAATGTGAAAGCTGGGTCCTGAAAAAGAAAATGGCTTTTTGGCCAGCCTAATTTTTTGCATAATCTTTGTGATCCCATTAATAATCAGACCCTTGTGCATTAAAATGGTTTATTAAAGTTGAGAAAGTTTTGATAACCCTTTCGAAATAATTAAACATAGCAGACCATGGGTTACCCCTATATTACGTACTGACATAAGAATAAAATACTTCTGATATTGATCCTTTCTATGATAAGTATCTTGTGGGGCCACCCCAACTCACGTATCTGATAGAATGTGAGAACAAGGACCTTGTCAAGAAATCTCAGGATGAGATTTTTGTTGAAGATGACCAACCTATTGCAAGACTACATTCTCCTTTTTTACTAAAGATGTATTCATAGACAATTCTTCCTAGATATAGTGATGTGATTGATCATGTATCATAGCATGACATGAGTAACATGTATTGAGCCTATTTTCAATGAAAAGGGGTTGACACCATATTCCATGAATTGAATTAATGTGAAAATTGGAGGGGATCCTTTTAGATGTGTCAAGAAGAATACATATCCTTACCGGTTTAGATGGGTCTCATAAAAAGGAGAGATCATATTTCAGAAGGATATCAATGGAATTAGCCATACTTTCAAGGCGCTCCAATTCTCTATATTCTAGGGGTAAATGATGCATTTGGACCCAAAAAGGGACAAATATGGAATCAAAATTAGGAGAAAAAAATTTGGGTGTCCAAGCATTCATACACATACTAGACCCCTGGAAAACCCATGCTTTATATCTAAAAACTAGATCTCTATCTTGAGGAGTGCGAAATAAAATAATGAAGAAACCATCTGAATCATCTAAATAGAAAAGTTGAATCATGCCCTCACACTCAAATAAAATATCTTGAAGCACATGCAAAGGATAATGAGATTTCCAAAACTTACAGATTAGAGCCTTGTATCAAAGATCATGACATTAACAGAGTAAATGATCTTTGGAGAATGTAATATTTGTCGAAGCCTCTTCAGAAGCATATCCAATGTTGAGAGAAGAATGATTTATTTTGGAGGCTTGGATATTTTTATTTCACCTCCAGGCCTTTTTTACTTTGAATGGTGTTGTAGGATTCTTGTTGTGAGCCCGTAACGGAGAAGAGGATTTAGCTTTCTCTGCAATACTCCCCTATTTTGGATTGAAGGAAGTTCTATTGAACTTACTTTTCATACAACCATTCCTATACTTGTGTTTTTGGACGTCCCATTTTGGGGGGAATTTTGGGATTTTATTGCCCTAAAGTGGACAATCCCAATCTCTGGATACCCATCTAACTACCTTAGGATTATTGAAATGTTGATTCCTGGTCTCCCTCAACCTTGAAGTGGTATCTTCCCATGGAAAATCTTCACCACAGATATAAAAAATAGGCTTCTTAGCTTTGGATAATCTAGGCACCCATTTAAAAGGAATCCAGTTGGGCCTTAAGAACCGATGAAATCTGGGTTTTCCTCCTTGAAGATTTGCAAGTCCTGAAGGGTGTCGGTCCACATTCCCTGAAAATTGGTTCTTTGCAGTCCTCGTTGCATCGTGATAACCACTTATTCCTCTTTGTAATAATAAAAATGAGGTTGGTTGGCCATAGTTGTCAATGATCGATATCTATTGTGCCCTGATAGAGATAATAGATCGGAATATAATTATGGAACAACGGTCGAAACCGTGTTTGCTGATGAATGTGCATATTTTTATAGAGAATGTATTATTGCATTTTGAATTGATGGTGAAATTCTCCTTCACTGGTGGATGCATCGAGGTCCCTCCTCTCCCCTGCTACAATGGTGTTTTCCTAGAAAATCATTGATCCAAACTCTAGATTTTTTCATGTTGGGCGATGCCCTAAAATTACAGTGTGGTACATCGCTGATCCACTCCTATATCGATTATGCTATGTTTTTGTTGCTACAAGATGATCTACACATGATGTGCCAATGTTTTGATGAGTTTCTATGATTTTGAATATGTGTGTGATGATTCTTGATGATTGGACTATATAGTTTAGAGGATATTTGATTATGTAGTGGTTGTTGTGATTTTATGATGATATATTGATATTGTGCTAGTAAGTTGTTGAGAAAATATGATGATTTTGTGTTGTTGTCTACTTATTTCTATGATTCATCGTGTGTTTGTTAATATTGATTGAATGATGTTAATGTTAGTTAATGATTTTAATTATATATTATATTATTGATGATGCTTCACAATGTTAAAGTGGGCCTCCTATGAAATCAAAGACCTCAATATCAAGCAATGGGCTCTCTCTAGCAAGTTGGAAGTGCTTGAATCTTCTGGGGTTGTTAAGGACAATGTGAAAGATTCTGCAGTCAAAGAGATTTGGATGAAAGGAGAGAAGAATTACCTCACTGATTACCTTTCTCAAACTATGAAAGATATGGTTAATTTGAATAAGGATTATGATGTGAAGGTGGAGGAGATGGAGGCTAAAATGAACAAAATGGAGTCCACTCTGCAAAAAATCATTGAGCAAAGTTATAAGGTGCTCAAATCCTTGGCTGAGCATATGAGAATCTTGGTGGCAAAAATGGAGTAGATGAGCCTTGATAAAGCCACTATGGAGGTGGATTCTGAAAAGGATGTTGGTCTGGAGGCGTCTACTATCTCTAGAAAACGTACACGTGCAAATACTAAGAAGAAGCAGGGGAATCCCAATTAGGAAATTGAAGAGTTGAAGAAGGTTGTTGTCAACAAGAATCATCTGAAGCTAGAAGCTTCTGAGTTGTTGAAGACTCTTTATTGATTTTTTTGTGTGCTTGTCCTTATGTGTCTTGTCGTTAGCTTTTTGTTTTGTGCTAATCCCTACCTGTTTCTTTTTTATCACCATCTTGGTTTTTTGTAGACTCTTGGTCTAAGTTTAGCAGTCTTTGTTCTTTAATGCTTATCTTCTTTGTTATCTCAATGTAAAGGGTTTCAGGTCCCTTTAAATACTAATCAAAAACATTATAGCTTAGATAAGGTTATATTTCTTATGTTTAAATGATTTTTAGTGGTGATTCATAATGGTTAATATTATTCAATATTAATTATTGGTAAAGGATGAATTAGATAGAAAGTGATTTTGGGAAAGAAGGGGTGGTGTCGTAACATTTGTAGAATGATTACACTGCTAAAGTTCCCTTTCACTAATGACTGTGTTTGATGATCATGTATGTGCTTCAACTGTGTGTGTGTGTGTACATACATACATATATACATATATACATATATGTATGTAATCTATATATGTATACATATGGTTATATATATGTGTGTGTGTGTGTGTGTGTGTACACACACACACATGCACATGCACATGTACACTTGACGTGTGAATGCTTGTAGGTACCAGACGTCAACTCCACCTAGCTCCATAGGTCTAAGTGTGCCTACAGTAACCCTGATGGTGGTTACCAAAGACAACACATTGGTCAAATACTCACTTAGTCTAAACCTATCGTAGCTAGACGCAAGGGTGATTTCCCCATTATTTTATAGTTGATCCCTTGACTACCGACTTTGGTAGCTTTCAGATACCGAGTGTCATATGTAGTAATCCGATGAAAAGTTTGTGTACATTTATAGTTTTATTTGTATTTTATCGTTGCTTGTTTAATTAGTTAAATGATATTTAAAAGTTTATTTTGTGGTTTTCTACTTCCGGAAAATATGTTGCATAAGTATTCAAACTAATTAAAATTAAATGGTTTATTTGGTTTGAAGACTTTGGAAGATTATTTTAAAATTTTGACTTAAGTTATTTTATATATATTCAATTGTTTTAAAAAAGAGTCTCTTTTAATGGCTAAAAAGTTGACTTTTAAAAACATTTGTTTATTTTCATCTCTTTGGATTTGCCCAACCCTCTTGCTTGAGTTCAAAATTTACTTAGATTGGAAGATTGACGGGAAATATTTTTGTGCGTATTTGCTCATTGGATTCCTCTTGTCAAAATATATTGGTCTTCTGAATTTTGTTTGGTTTCATTATATTTTTAGCAACTTCTATTTTGATGGTTTTCTTGGTTGGAGGTAAGAATCTCTTCATTTCTCCTTTGTTCTCTAGTTTTGTTGTTGAAATATAGTTGTGATATAGTAATTGGATGTTTGTAAGCATGTTTTTAGTTTCAGGAATCACATTTGGTATTAATTGAGCATTTCCTCAATTTGGCAGAGAAAATGAGGGCTTTTGTTTTGTTATGTTGCTCATTTGTTGTTGGATGATTATATTGAAAAATTGATGGTATTTTTCGGATGTCCAATGGATGAGAATCAATGGGCTTTCTCAGATTTCTATTTCATTGGGTTTGAATTTTTAATGAATTTTAGGCCGATGATTTCCATTGTCGATTTTAAGGAAAAATAAATGTTGTTTGATAACTTTGATTATTTGATCTTGACTTCGGATGTTTAAATGTTGAAATTGATAGCCTTGTGGATGTGCTTATCAATTTGGTAATTTTGTGGAGTCATGTTATGGTTTTAATTGATTAGCATTTGCATGTAATTGATGTGATGGGCTCTTTGTTATTGAAAGAAATTTGATATTGAAAATATGGTGTTTTACCTTAATTTGTGTTTTGATTTCTTGAGTCATGGGTAGTTGATAGGGGGAAATGATGGGATTGTTGTCCATTGGGGGACAAGGCATAAAGGTTTCCCTATGGAACCCATTCAACATTTCCTTAATAAGTGAAAACTAATGATACACATTAATAAAATGAGCCAAGATAAGTAAATTGTCAGACATCCCATGAGCTTTATCAAGTGGATATGGTTGTTTTAGATAGGGAAACATCGCACATGTATGGCCATGTGGTGGTTTTTATTTCTTGATCAACATTCTCATATGTATGAGGGAATTATAAGGGCTAGGTGGTGGTGTCATTCTTATGATCACACCTAGGGACACTCCTTGCTCTTGTTTCCCTATGTTAATAGTCCGCAGATTTGAGTAGCACCTGGAAGAGGATGTTCCTTCCTTGTTTTTAGTGTTTTGTGATGGAGGAAAGTGTATGTCTTGTTGGGAGCCATGTTTTGAAAATTCAATGGTGGATGATTGATGAGCTTCGCATACTATTTACATGTTTTTGTTTTATTTTTATTTTTGTAAGTGACTGGGGAAGGAATATATTAAGGTCATGACTCCCTGATTGTATGTTATGTTGATGTGTGTTCTAGATTTGTGTTGTGATCAAGCTTTTGTTTAGTCTATGTAATCTTACTATCTGTGTGTCTGATTGCATTACTATTTGGGCCAATATGATTATCTCCTTGAACATGGTGGGGAGGGCATCAGGGTCCTTGTGGTCAAGTGACATGACCAACCATCATTGGAGACTAGTGAATAGGTAAATGAGTGGTCCTAGTGCATGTGATGACTTTATAAAATGATAATTCTAGAATTTCACATGTATGTTATTGCTACATGCTTGTATTTTTTATTAATGATATTGAATTCATTATAGAATATGTTGTAATAATGGTTCATGTACCTTGTTACTATAATTGTACTCAACCATAGCAATGTTAGTACCCATAGTGCTTACGCCAAGAGAAACTAGGCTAGCTAGGCCAGCATGTGAATTATTGCACTGAAAAATTCCAAGTCTACTAGGAGGCTCCTAGATTAATACCTCTGCCTACATTCTAGCATCTATACTGATTAGCACCTCTAACCTAGCGATCAGTGTCTCTACTCCTCTTATTTGAGATAGCTCAGTCATCAGAGAAAAACATAACTCTTAATGGATGCTTGTGTTAGCTCAATCAACACCTACATTAATCGATGTTTTCTCTCCCCTAGATCAATTCATCCACCTCTCTGGACTGAGACATATCAGTCTAGGAAATCAACTAGAAAGAAACATCTACGATTTGTGGATCAGTGCTTGTGTTTTCCTTTAATGTCTCGTATTAGTCAGTGTGGTGAGATAGTTAATGGGGTCTGAGATGTGTGGGCATTCTCTCTAGGTGGTACTTATATGTCCTCGTTTTCCATCAAATAGGCTAAGCATGCCTATTTTTTATAGAATGTCTATTTTAGACCTTGTTAAGGATTTTAAGGTCAGATCCCTTAGACCCTTGGATGTGTTTGTGGTGAATTGAATTCTTGTATAAATGATTAATGAATTGATCTTTCATTTGATTATGTTGAATAAATATTAGTGATGTATAATTGATGTATTTATAAAAAAAATATCCATATGCATTAGTGCACATTTAGCATTGTTTTCCAATGGTTTCTTGGTGGGGCATTATAGTTCACATCATCCTTATGTACTTCCTCATGACATGCATTGGGTTCTTAGCTTAATTAGTTTTTTTCATACCACCCAAAGAGTGATGACTAAATAAAGAAAGTTAACTAGGTTCTTGAGGATATGTTTCCTATGTATGTCATAGCATAACAATCTTGGTTGGAGGACTATTTGTACCTATTATAATTTTCCTATAATATTGAGTACCATAGTTCTCTTGGAATATTTTATTTTCAAGCCTTGTATTGTAGACTATGTCATACACCTTTTTTGTTGGGATCCTTTAGAGGACTGTGTTATTGTCGGTCCTGAGATGCTTTAGGATATGGAGAAATAGGTTGTTTGTATTACAGATAATTTATTTATAGATCAAGATAGACAAAATAATTATTCCAACACCCACAAACTAGATCATCACTTCTCAGTGGGTGAATATGTGTTTTTGAGAGTTAAGTGTGAAAAACCCCTATGCATTAAGGGAAAGGATCTCAAATAACATTGCATTTTGTTAGAAATTTTGAGATCCTTGAGAGGTTTGGTCATGTTTTATACCACTAGTGGTTGCCACCTAACCTATCTTACATCCACAATTATCTCCATATTTGTGTGCTTAGAGAGTATATTCCTAATGTTACCCATGTTCTTGATAAGGGTACTTTACAAGTAGAGGATGGGAAAATTTATTTGGAGATCATTTGTAATCTTTAACATTAGAGACTAACCCTTAGAATTTGAAACATATAATTGGTAAGGGTCCAATGGGATCCAAACGATGATTCTTCAACTAATTGGGAGGATGCTTCATGGTTGAGAGACTTGTACTCCTATCTTTTGGCAAGATTCAAGGAGTAAGTCTAGTCCCAAGGGGAGAATGTAGTGCCTCCCATGTTTGCATTCTATCATTGATTTATTATGATTCAAGTTACACTTTGTTATTCTTTCTCCTATGATTATTTGTATATTATTCATTTATTATTGGAATTCATGAGATGTGCCCAATAATAGTTGTATTATTTTGATCATTTGTATCACTATTGATGTGGATAATGGTTTATACTTGTGATTTTAATGATTGTCATATATGCATGATAACTCTAAGATGATGTGACATGATGTTATATGATGATGTTTGAATTACTTTGAGGATATTTTTGTTATACTAAGATTGATATGGCTATAGGATGATATAGTGATGATGTTCTAGCGATTTGTTGGGATATTGTGCTACTAATAATGTTATGATGATGACCTCATTTAGGGAATAGTTACATGTTTATTATTTTAGTGAAATATTATTTAATGTATTAATTGGATCAAATTATTATTAAAGTACTTTAAATGTGAAACAGATGATATCATATTATTCAAATACATGAGAATAAATACAATGTTAAAATTTTCTTCTTGGTCATTTTGACTATGTTCTTAAATATGTGCTTTGGGTATTTTATACATGCATGAGAAGCTATACTTAATGTGAAAATAATTTAGTAACGACAAGTTATGGGCTAACTCCATCTAGCTTTACGGGCCTCTGATCATGCTTGTATCTCCAATATTGGTTATATTTGATAATCATGTTGGTCATTCATATTGTCTCTCCTAGTTATCATTCCTAATTTTGATGGTAGTCAAATGTGGCTTATGTTTATACCTATGATTATTGCATAGGTAATGTCTGGTTACCCTCTTGTGTAGTTGTAAAAGACCAATGGAAAATGTATTTGCATAGTCAATTGTCTGCAAATTGTTATTGTTGAATTAATTAAAATTAAATGATATTTTTAATAATGGACATGTACCTTGTTACTATAATTGTACTCAACCATAGCAATGTTAGTACCCCTAGTACTTACCCCAAGAGAAACTAGGATAGCTAAGGCAGTAGGTGAATTGTTACATCGAAAAATTCCAAGTCTGCTAGGAGGCTCCTAGATCAATGCCTCTACCTACATTATGGCATCTATGTTGATTAGTGTGTATAACCTATTGATCAGTGTCTCTACTCCTCTTATTTGAGATATCTTGGTCGTACATAACTCTCAATGGATGCTTGTGTTGGCTCAATCAACACAGGACATTAATTGATGTTTTCTCTCCCCTAGATCAATGCCTCCACCCCACTGGACCGAGACATCTCAATCTAGGAAATCAACAAGAAATCAACATCTGCAATTTGTGGATCGGTGCTTGTGTCTGCCTTTAATGTCTCTTCTTATTCAGTGTGGCGAGTAGTTTGTGGGGTCTTATATGTGTGGGCATGCTCTATAGGTGGCACTTAGATGTCCTCATTTTCCATCAAAGAGGCTAAGCATGCCTATTTTGTATGGAATGTCTAGTTTGGACCTTGTTAACGATTTTAAGGTTAGAGCCCTTAGACCCTTGGATGTGTTTTTGGTGAATTGAATTCTTGTATGGGTGATTCATGACTTGATCTTGCATTTGATTATGTTGAATAAATATTAGTGATGTATAATTGATGTATTTATAACAAAAAAAAATCATATGTATTAGTGCACATTTAGCATTGTTGTCCAATGGTTCCTTAAGGGGGCATTACAGTCCACATCATCCTTGTGGACTTCCTTACGACATGCATTGGGTGCTTAGCTTAATTTGATTTTTCATACCACCCAAAGACAGATGACCAAACAAATATAGTTAATTAGGTTCTTGAGGATATGCTTCCTATGTATGTCATAAAACAAAAATCTATGTTGGAGGACTATTTGTACCTATTAGAATTTTCCTATGATATTAAGTATCATATCTCTCTTGGAATATTTTATTTTCAAGCCTTGTGTTGCAGACTATGTCATACACCTTTTTTTTGGGATCCATTATGGGACAGTGTTGTTGTGGGTCTTAAGATGCTTTAGGATATGGAGAAATGGGTTGTTTGTATTAGATATAATTTGGTTATAGATCAAGATTAAAAAAAGAAGTATTCCAGTACCCACAAACTAGATCATCAGTTCTCAGTGGGTGAATATGTATTTTTGAGAGTTAAGTTGCAAACAATTCCTATGCATTATGGGAACGGATCTAAGATAACATAGCATTTTGCTAGAAATTTTGAGATCCTTGAGAGGATTGGTCATGTTTTCTACCACCAATGGTTTCCACCTAACCTATCTTACATCCATAATGTGCTCAATATTTTTGTGCTTGGATAGAATATTCCTAATGTTTTGATTAGGATAAAAGCAGGTTTTAGAGGACCCGAAACCTTTACAAAAGATAGTTACATATGTTCAATACAACCCACATAGAAAAAATGAGAAGAAATAGAAATAGAACTATAAAAAACAAGTTGGCAGCCTATACATAAATCCAACAACCTAAACACCAACATACCAAAAGCTAACAGACAAAACAAAGAAAAAGCAAAAGAACACCAGAGTAGAGGACTAGGAATTCTTAAGCAACTCGACCACTTCAATCACCATGAGGTCCATATTAACCGCCGTCGATTTCAAATCCTCAAGATCTTTTCCATTCTTAACACCTTTTTTTTCCTATTCTTGGATCTTGTCATTTTTCCTGTCCCTGGAATTTAATCCACACCATCCTTATCAGCATCAATTTCCTGAGTGCTCTTCTCCTACTCCAACTTTCCAACCAAAATTTTGACATGCTCCGCTGAGGCTTTCAGAATTTTGTAGCTCTTTTATCCTATCTTTTTTAGGATATCCTGCACTTTAGCTAGTTTAGTCTCCATTGCCACCATTTTTTATCCATATCTCTATCCTTCCCATGGAGTTCCAGCTGGGAAGCCATGTTCTCAATTTCCTGGAATCTGGACTCTAAGCAGTCCTTCATGTCTTCCGCATACCCAGTGTCTTGAGGTATCTCCTCCATATACTTAGGGAAGTATTTATCTTTTCCCATACCCATAGCCTCAATAATTTGGAGGTGGATACACAATTCCCTGACATCCTTCTTCAGCTGCAGATTATCATCAATGATGCATTCTGTAGTCTTATTGAAAATCCTCACACTTGGCTTACCAGTCGAGATGGAAAGGTTATCCTAGGTAAAATCATCCTTCAGCAAATCCTCCTTGAACTTCCCATTACCCTCATCCTGATCCATAGGGTTCTTACTAATCATATCTTCCTCCCCTGCGTCTTTCACATTTTCCCCCTCAATCTCAGTTTTCTCCTTAGTGGTTTTAGTCTTAGTAATGCGAGACTTATTTTTTGGTTGGGCATTCATCTCTTCCTCTTCTGACTCGACATATTAATCCTCCTCATAGGAAGAGAACTCTATAATAATGTGGGTATTTTTCCTTCTCGGCTTGAGGCCTTTATTTGAAGAAGCATTAGCCTTTTTCTTTGGAGTAATCTTGCATTTACGTTTGATATCTTCAGAAGAGGTGTTTGAGTTAGACATCGAATCACTCTCCATACCCTTTCCCATAGAGAAATATTCATTAATATCTTCCTCCTCTGAAACAGAGTTCTAAGACAGGGGATGATCTATTTGCTTAGCCTTGAGTTGTTTGTAAATGAGCACCATCAAACCTTGGTGCACAACATGATCTCCTCGAGGGTTTTCCTTATGCTCTTTCATGGTAGAATTCATAGAATACAGTAAATAATATAGTAGAGAAATTTTATCCCCATGGAAGAAGTGGTTAAGAAGAACAAAATGATAACCATAAGCCATAGTGTACCTACCATCCAAGGTAACATAATTCATAATAGCAAAAAAGAACTTTGCACCAAGGGCTCTCAATTTTTTTGGGAGAGTAATAGGTGCTAGAAGACTTTACCAGTTTCATCTTCTCCATATCAGTTCTAGGAAAATGTTTGACAGTTCCCTCTGTCATCTTACGATCCTTGTAGAACTTACTTCCATCATGTGTTAGACCAATAATTTCTGAGATAAGGGCTTCATATACCTTAATTGTTGGCTCCCCATTGTCAAACTAGTCTTCTTACAATGTTTCAAAAAATGTTTGGTAATGGAATAATCCTAACCATGTAGTCTCTCCATATACAAAGTTAAAGCACCTTCCTTCACAATATCCCAGACCTGTTCCTTTCTCCTCGAGTCTTTGCACTAAATTGGCTCCATTCTTTTTTGTTGTCTCCCATCGTGCCATAAAATCTTCTTCGATGAAGGATTTTTTTGTAGATTAGATCTCTTATTTTTCATAGTCTCGGAGTAATGTTGTAAGAAGCCACATAGCAGAGAAAAAGCCAAAGTAACCCAAAAAGAGTGCATGATAATTATCACACAACACACCAGAATACAATCCCTGTTTAAATAATAATGATTATTAATTAACCCTTGTCATTTCATATATCATTGCTTGGATATGATATTGACACATTTCATGTTGTGAACTTTATCACTAATGATTAGTGATTTCACCCCATACGGAAAATCATCCTCTCCTTTCCGATTTCTGACATCATTGCTCATCACTGCCACATTGGCAACCCAGTTAGCCATGCTATTTATCTCCCTATAACCATGGGTTATAAAAAAATTATCAAAATTACCAATAATATCCCATGAGGCCTTAATAATGTTTGTAATAGTCCATGAGGGCTTACATTTTTTTAAAGGCAATTAACAATTTTATTTGAGTCCCCTTCAACCCAAATATTTATGCAATCCCATTTCTTATGTAAGAGAAGACCTTGATAAGCTATCATAGCTTCCACCTTACGATTAGTTTGAGTCCCTAAAGGAACAATCACCATCTCAATACAATTTCCTCCCTCATCCCTTAGAATGGCGCCACAACTAGCATGCCCTAGGTTGCCTTTAGAGGCCCCATCAAAATTGATTTTCATCCAGCCCTTGGGGGCAGTTTCCAAACAACTTCTTCCCTTTTGGTAGTAACATTAATCTTCTTATATCTTCCACTGAGCTTCCACTTATCTAAAATTTCCACATCCATCTTGCTAGTAGGAACATTTAGCTCTCCCATAGTGTGCGTATTTTCAAGAATAACTCTTTGAATCCTTTGGAAAACAACATGTTTAGGAGACCACTTATCCCTAGAAATTCTATCATTTCTTTCTTTCCATTCCCCACAACAAATGTTGCATAGAGATTCCACAAAGGGTTTTTATAGAGGGGTTTTTTGAGGGACTTTTCCATGAAGAATAGAAGGTTTAAATTTCGTTGGGGAAAACCCATTCCATATTGAACATATCTAGCATACTAGGCCACAAAGAGAAAACAAAGGGACAATGGATAGTAATGTGTTGCACCATCTCTTCCTCTTGGCAAAATAGAGAACAGTGATTAGAGATACTGAAGCCTATGATTTTCAATTTGTTAATAGTTAGGATCTTATTCTACATAAGAATCCAAAAGAACACATGTTAATTTTAGGAATAAGACCCTTAATCCAGGCATTGGACCACCAAGGTGGATCTTCCTTATTTATAGACATCATATTGATCATGGAGGAAGTGTTAAAGCCTTCATTTGAATTGATCTTCCATAGCAGAGTATCATCTTCTTCATTAATAATCATGGAGAATAGATATATTTTGAGCTAAATCAGATTGGGGCTAACAATCTCTATGTCCTTCCATTTGTCCTTGTCCCAGCAATCAACAACATAATGAACAAACTTAGTTTTTCAAACCAAGGCATGAGGACCCCATTCAGTGTGGTTAATCAGAGGATCATCATTAAGCCAATCATATTCCTAGAACCTACTCTCTCACCATTCCCCACCTTCCATTGAGTGCCCTTAATAATAAGACTTATGTTGGTAGCAATATTCTTCCATATGTTTGATCTAGTGGGTGTAGCATTAGAGTTTATAAAGTTGTCCAGAGTTGATTAATTCCTAATATATGTGTTTCTCCATATTTGATTTCATTCCCCATTAGAATGATAGATTCTCCATATTTTTTTTGAGAGAAGAGCATTGTTCATCATTCTTATTCTCCCGAGACCCAATCCTCATCTAGTTTTTGGCCTACAAGATTTATCCCAAGCAATGAGAGACATTCTCTTTTTATCCTCTGCTCCAGTCCACAAAAAATTTCTTTGGATTTTTTCAATAGCATCAACATACTTACCTAGGATCTTAAAGATACTTAGAGCATAGACCAAAATACTCTAAAGAGAATCTTTAAGAAGCTAAAATTTACTAGCATGACTTAGGAGGTTTCCCTTCCATCCAAATAACTTCTTATTGAACTTGTCGACTAAAGAGCTCCAGAAGGAATTCGGGGGGTTGATAGAAAGAGGGAGACCTAAGTACGTTGAAGGGAGAGTAGTAATTTGAAATCCCAAAATATTTATAAAATAAGATGTCATGTTGTTGATCTATACTTGTTGAGAGTTTCCTTTAGAATCTTAGCTTCCTTAATAGTATCCTCCCCCAATATAATCAAATCATCAACAAATTATTGATGAGAGCAGACCTGGAAAGAAGATGAGGAATGGAGCCCTTTGAAAGACCCAACATCCACCATAAGATAAATATATCTCCCCAGATATTCAACCAAAATAAAAAACAAAATACGAAATAGTGGGTCACCCTGTCTCAAACCCCTTGAGGATTTGAAGAAAGGAGAGGGAGTACAATTGGTCATAACAGAGAAGGTAGCCAAAGAAGCCAATTGCATAATCAGACGCACACTACTCTTATTAAATCCAAAAGCCAAAAGGATTTTCTACAAAAGGATTTTCAAATGGTGTGTCATATTCTATGGAAATGGAGGAGGGAATACCAAAACAGAAGATAATGTGGTAGAGGACGAATGTGGATATTTGGACTCCCATTGTGAGGGTGAGCATAATTTATTCTACCCACTTTGTGAAGTACTCTATAGCAGTGATGATATACTTGTGCCCTTCCGAGGATAGGGGGGTTATCCTACCAACGAGGTCAAAGCCCCAACATGAGAATGGACATGGAGGTGCAATGGGATGTAGATCTTGTGCTAGAGCATGGATGAGGTTTTCATGTTGTTAGGCATTTCTTTACAAATTCATGCGCATTGTGCTCCATTGTAGGCTAGTAGTACCCTGTTCTAAAAAGTTGCTTGGCTAAGACCATACCACTTGTTTGGGCACCACAAATTCTAGCGTGGACCTCTTGTAATACCTGGGAGACCTCGTTTGAGTCTAAAAATCTAGAGAGGACGTTGTGATAACCTCGACAATATTAGGTATTGGCTACAAGAGTGTAGCGGGATTCTGTAAATAAGGTTATGGTGTTGGGTGTTTGTGAGGTGGGGAGATATGATACCATTTTTTAAATAAGTGTGGATGTCATGGTACCATAGGGACTAGGGAACAACCAAGACACATACCATTTTATAATCATTATTCTCATAAGCATGTGTATGGAGCTACTCGACCAAAAATTCATACTATGTTGCATCTTGAGGGATTTCTAGAAGGCATCCAATGTTGGTCATTGCGTCTAATGTTTTGTTTTGCAATCTGGGAACTTGTGTGAATTGTAGGCTCAGAAACTATTCTTTCATTTTGTCTACTAACTCTTTGTAGGGTAATAACTTTTCATCTTTTGGTTGGAACTCGTCTAGGAATTTCTTTATGATGAGTTGTGAATCTCCAAATACCTATAGCTCCATGATGTTCCATTGGATCATTATCTGTAAACTTGAGATGTGTACTTCATACTTTGCAATGTTATTAGTGCATGTGAATCCCAATTTGAATGAATTAGGAATGTAGTCACCTTGAGGGGCGACGAAGATGATTCCTACCCCTGACCCATGAGTTGTATAAGATCCATCAAAATAAAGATTCCAAGTGGGTTGTTCCTCAATCATGCACATTTGTTCATCTGTAAATTACATTACTAAGGGATATGTGTTTACTAGTGGTTCTTCTTCCAACTGATCTGTGATAACTTGTCCTTTTATTGCCTTTCTGTCCACATACTAAATATCAAACTCATTGAGGAGCATCACCCATTTAGCTATGTAGTCTATAAGCGTTGTACAAGAAAGTAGATATTTGAGAGGATCTACTTTGGAGATGAATTTCACTATGTGACCAAGCATGTAACGTCAAAGTTTATGAGTGGAAAAAACCACTGTCAGCCATTCTTTCTCCATTGGTGTATAATTTAGCTCATATACGACAAGCATACGACTGATGTATTAGATGGTTCTTTCATTTCCATTGTCATCAAGTTGAGCCAAGAGTGCCCCCAGTACTGGAATAGTTGCTGATATGTATAAAATGAGAGGCTCCCCTAGAGTAGCTAGTACAAGGATGGGTATATTTTCCAGATAGTATTTGATCTTTTCAAAACTTATTTGGCACAAGGGATCCCATTTAAATTGGTGCCCTTGCATAGTAGATGGGTAAACAATTGACATTTATTAGCAAGTTGTGAGTGTTGGCATTGATCGCCTAACTGGAAAAGATAATAAACATTGATACCTACCTGATCAAATGTTGTCATTAATGGTCAAACATACTAAATAATCTACTACTACAATTGACCACAATCGGTAATGAAGAATCTAATGGAACACCTAATCGACTAAGGTATACAATGGAAACATTATGGAAATCTAGTGAATGAATATTGAGGTTGAAGTATTATGAGGAGCGGTTTTGCAAGATGTTGTATAATGATATTTCAGAGATGCCTGGATCAACCGATTCTTAAAATGGTAAAGTCTTATTCTAATTTGAATTATTTATCAGTACTCTAGAATAAAATTTGCAATACTATTTCTATGATCACTAAACGACAAATCGGTACAGATATCGAGGTGAAGTTTGTTGAAGATGTTATTTGAATTGACAAGATTATATTGGTTTGATTGGTTGGATGATTTTTTCTAAGTTTAACGATGATTTAGTACATTCTACAAGAATTTGAACCTAAAGTGATAAGTGACCTAAAAGAAAGTTTAAAATCAATGGTGTTGATTAAGCAAAAAAAATAGTAAGCAATCATACAAAAGATTACCTGTAAGATGAATACAGAGTTGGATAATCACAGAAAGAGAGATTGGAGAAGGAGTAGAGATAGTAATGTGAAGGGGGAACTATTGCTAGATCAATCAGCGACCGATACAGGAGATAGTGAAAAGATTTGAAGAAGAGGTTTAAGTCACAAATTTAATGGAAGGTTGAGTACCTATAGAACCTAAAGGATCTTACATGAAAGGAGTGTTATTAAAGATCAATCACTTGTTGTTCTCTGATGATTGCAGCAAGATAAATCCTTTAACAAGGTAGACTCTTACAGGTCTTTGTTTCTAAATCCTTTCGCAAGGTGAATCTCTAGATTGTAGATTCCAATACTCACATGAGGTAGACTTTCAAAGGTCTCATTATACATCTGATAATGTAGTAGACATCTCTAACAAAATGTATAACTCTTAGAAATAGTTTTTATAAGCCTTTCATAGGGCACCTTCTATACTGTAGTAGTGAAGTTTGTGGGTACCATCCCCACTGTGGTTTTTCCCTCTTATAAGGGTTTCCATGATACCAAAATAATTGTGTCACATGTATCTATGGTTGTGATGTTTTGGTTTCATTTACTATTTTATGGTTATGACTGTTTTCAGCAATAATAGTTAATGCAATTTGAATCAGTTTTTAGTTTTGTCTATTACCGGTGTTCTGAATTAGTTTTAAAAGTTCAATTGGTGACTATACTAATTACCTCCCCCCCCCCCCTTAGTACATTACTTAGTTCTTATACCCAACAATTAGTATCAGAGATTTGGTACTCTGAAGGAAAGTTTAACAACTTGAGTAAAAGGTCAAGAGTTGAGCACTATGGAAAGAGGAAAAACTCCTGAGCAAGTAATTGAAGAGTTAAGAGAAAGATTAAGGAAATCTCTCACAATAAGAAACCAGTTGGCTTAAAGGTTAAGAGATACACAAGACTATTGTGATGTACTATCTGAAGGAAGCATGTCTGATGAAGCACAAGAAGACCTAGAGCAGGTCATGAAAGAAAATGCTAAATTAACAAAAGAATTGTCAAATGTGAAAAATGAATTTGAAGGACAATTAGTAGCTATGTGTGAATATCTTGAGTAGGAGAGAAATACAGAAGATGAAAAGAAAGAACTTGAAGAAACAACGAGAACAAAAGAACCAGAATGGTATCACATCAACAGAGAGAATACCACAATCCATGAACAATTGAGTGATCTAGTTGAAGAAAATGAAGAAATCAATATCAAAAATGAAACTATGAGAGAAGTAAATGAAAAACTGAGAGATGGAAATGAAATGTTGAAGAATGAGTTGAAGCAAGAACAAGAACAACTCAAGAAAGAAAAAGAGGCACATGAACATATTAAGAGAGGACATGATAGTACCTTGAAGATTCTTGAACTGCTTAATCAATAGAGGAGATCTAATCACACATCCAAATTAGGATTAACTGGAAGGAGAACATGGGAAATTAGAGAATCATAAAAGACCATTAAGGAGAAACAAGATGAACCCAAGTCACATGTCACCAGTCAAGAAAGAAAATCATCAAATCCTACATGTACAACTGTGGAAAGCCATGCCACACATAAAATGTTTGTAGATACTAACTGGTAAGTCCTAAAACTCAATCTTTTAATGGTTATTGTTATAGCTGTAATCAATATGGACATAGAGCAAGTAATGTGGTCCTAATGCTAAATATGGAGTAATATTTGAAGTATATTTCTACAACTACAATAAATATGGAAACAAATCCATAGAGTATAGGTCAGCACTGAATAATTATGGATCACCCAATCCATCGATGAATACTTATGGAAGTAAACAAAAATCTGGTGTGGTTTGTGCAAATTGTAGAATTCATGGACATATAGCAGCAAACTGTAGAAGAATGAACTTGAGAAATCATCATGGACCCTGGAGATCAACTGGCATGATTTTTTATGCATTTAATAGAATGGGTCATCTAGCTAGAGATTGCAGAAATAGTCCAGTGAACCGGTCACCACAAAATGAAGAGAAGAAAAGTGTAAATGTTGAACAAGTAAAAAGTGTTGAGAGTTCACCTTCTAACTAGGTTAAGTAATTGACTTAAAGGGGAAGGGAAAAAAATGTCATATCAACCGGTTCCCCAAAATTATCTATAAGGAATAAAAATATGCATAATATGATGCGAGGTAATATCACTACATCTATCTTTAACGATGTTATGAAAATGTTACAACCATTGTGGAATATTACTGTTGGAAGCATTCCGAACTGTAAATTCATGCATTGAATGAATGAACAATAAAATGGTTAACCGCTAGAATAGGTAATGGTAACTTGAGTGAACGGTAAACCCTAAGTGAAATTATAAATACATGTATTGAGATCATTTTTATACTTTTCTTTCACGAGAATTGTTTATGAGCTAAGTGTGAACTGATTTTGAGCGACCGTTCAGTTGAATCTGAAGAGTGAAAAAGTGTCAAACCCTATGCGAACAAAGCAAGTGTTTGAAATGAAGGATTTGATCGATTGAAACTGAGTTTTTTGTTTAGATTTTTTAGGAGATTTTAACATGGCACAAACAATTGATACTCCTACCCTAATTTCACATGTTGAGGATCTGTGACCGCATTTCAGGTTACATCTGATCAAGGTCACCGAGGTTAATGAAGCCGAAGCATCATCATCAATCCCACTTGGAGTTATGTTGGTAGAGGAAATACATTTTTTTATTCATTGTAAGATGGAGGAACTTGGAGAATTCGATATCATTGAGGGATATTTGAAGTTGTGTGAAGTTGGAAGTTTGAAAAATGAATATGCACATCTAATGAATGGCGGTATTTTGAATGCACTTGATTTCCCTACATGTTTCCATGATGAATGGAAAGTATATGTACTAAGAAGATTTCATGATCAATTCTTGTGGTTGGATGAAAACCATAAGATCACTGGTGAAGTAATTAGAAGAGTTACAGGTTTCAATGCAACCGGTGAGTCACCGACCCTGAGAAACATTTCTAGATATGCGGTTGCAAAACTAACAAAATCATGAAGAGACCATAGATCCATGACTATGGATGACATACCTGATGATGCTATAATATTTGCAATGATGGTTGTTGGTTACGAATTCCATCAGTCAAGCAGACACAATAACATTCCCCATGGAGCAATCCATGTTGCATACAAAATGGTGACTGAGAATGTATCTTACAACTTGTGTCATTTTATAGTTGATCATATGGTTGTCAATAGGGAAAATATTTCAAATGATAAGAAGAAGTCATTCAAGTATGGGTCATTAATTATCTATATTTTCTTTTATTTTCAAGAGTATTTCCATGGAAAGGGTAATTTTGAATGGAAAGCAGGTAGACTTGTGGTAGCACAGATCTTTGATTATGTTAAGGAACTAGGAGATCAACTCGATAATCATATGTGGGGATATTTAAAAAAAAATCAATTTTCTATGCATAAGAAATGGAGAATACCACCCGGTATAATTCAGAAGTATAAGGATGATATATGTTTCTTAGTTGACTCAAGCACCTGTATACTTCAACCTATTGTACCCAAAACATTTTGGATCCCTTTAATGGGTTATGAGATTTATGAAGACAAGATAGATAGATATGCAGAGGTGTTGCTAAGTAATCCCATAGATGACACTATGAAAAGGTCCAAAACAATTGAAGAAGCAAGATCTAGAATTAAGCTTGAACTCAAAAAGCCTATAATAGAAATAAAAACAAGAAGAATGTTGACAAAGTTAGAAGCTGATTTTGGAGCAGAAAGATCTACTTCACATGAAACACAAGAGACCCCTACAATATCATTTGCACAACTAGTAGAGTCCAGTGCAACAGAATCTAAGAAAACTTACATGAGAAAAGGGAAAGTATCAAGCAAAGAAGACTCCTACAAAAACCACACCACCAATGCCTACTAGGAGAACACCAGCCAGAGTAGCCAAAGATACAAAGTCTACATCTATCAAGGCTAAAACAAAAAAAAGATGATGATGAGGACACCCCTTCAGATAAGGAAGTCAAAGAAGTAAAGAAAAAAGGTATAACCTCTAAAGGCATTTCTATAGATGAATTTATACATAACATTGAGATTCTTCAAGGATTAAGTGGAGGTTCTAGGATGTATGACTTATGTCATAATGATTAAATTAAGAGAATAATTAAAGATGCAATCATTAAGAGCATGAAGTTTAATAGAAGCCCTACTGAAATTAGAGGTCATATTTCTGAAATTTTGTTTGATATAATAATTGGGAGATGAAAGACAACCTTAAGTATTGATAATGAAGTAAGAAATCAAGCGCTGATGGAATACACTAGTGGATTAGATGTTGGTGAGATTAAGTCTTTTGTTGAGTTACATAAGTATGATTTCCCTATCAAGAGTGGAGTTACTAGAATTATGTTGGGGGGGATATAGGTTTTACATGAAGAGACAATTAATATTTAGAATTACATTAAAATATATAAGAAAGCCTAAGAGGAACGCGATGTAGAAGAAGGTGAGGAACCTAATCATTCTGATGAAGATGCAGATGAAGAATTAGATCAAGATGAGCCAGAAATTCTTGAACCACCAGAGGTAACTGAGGAAGTTCTTAAGG
The DNA here is from genome assembly GCA_018584345.1 of Thuja plicata. Classification (NCBI taxonomy): domain Eukaryota; kingdom Viridiplantae; phylum Streptophyta; class Pinopsida; order Cupressales; family Cupressaceae; genus Thuja; species Thuja plicata. The sequence goes on along the minus strand of MU228537.1, from coordinate 39,726 downwards.
TCATTACTAAATAGGTAGAAGAGATAGAGAAGCAAGAAGAACAAAAACCTGAGGAAGTAAAGAAAGATGAGGTAGTGGTTGAGGAAATACCTTATGAGGAGATAGATAAATTACTGAGAGTAACACTTACCCCTCCTTCTACACATTCAACTATGTTATTGGTAACTCCTACCAATGTTCAAAATACATCAACCGAAGAGCAATCGGTAAAGAGAAAGTTGCAGCTTGGTGAGACAGAGAAGAAGAGGAAAAGAGTAAGCATACAAATGCCCATAATTTGTGAGGAAGACGAAGACATTGAAGAGACAAATATAGAAAATGTAGATATTAAATTATTGAGTCCTAAGGAGATGATGGTACTGTCAAACAAGTTGAGAGTAAAAGCTGAGAAGAACAAGGAAAGACTAAAGAAGAAGAAGAATGGAAGAGAACTTAAGAAAACAAAGGAAATATTGCACACCTTAGTACCTGATACTGAGATAGATGAACATGAGAATTTCATTGATCAAACGAATAAGTTAAAGAAGGTAATAATGCAGGATATATCATTAGTGGACAAAATTTTAATGTCAATAGATGAAGATGCCTATGAGGAGAAAAGGATGGAGAAGGTAAAGGATAAGATTGCAACAGACATAGAAACTTTAAAGAAAGAAGTTGAGCACACAAGAGGTAACTTGAAATTTTTTGGTGATATATTGACAGAAGTGTCTGTTGGGACTGAAAAAAGCAGTAAGGGTTTTTGAAGTACCATGTTAAAATTTTGCATTTTGACCCCCTATGATCGCTTTTTGTGCCTATTTTCCCAAATAAGTTTGATTGTATAACATGCATGTCAAGTTCTCAACACCTTTGTTTTGACATCTGAAGACATCCCAATTCATCATTTTCAAGTTTTAAGTTGTTTCGTGATGTCTTGTTTTGAGCACTTGTCCAAATCTGCATTTCTGCCTAAGTGTCAATTTGTTGTAAGTAGCCGAGTTTGCATTTGAATATCTTGCACCTAGAAATGTTTCATGACCCGCCACATTGGGGATGTTTAGTATGCATATCAAAGAACCTATGTTTCAAATCCCAAGTCATTTTGATATTTTTTGACTAGGTTTCAAACCCCTCAAAGTTGGTAGTTTACTGTTGTCATGCATTGTGTAATTGATCAAAATTCTGAGTAGCCCTGTTTGACTGATTGTAACTTTTGACCTTGTGACCTAAATGAAAAAATTCCTTTTGTACTCCATTATAGAGGTCAAATACTTCTTGATTATCTGTTTTCAAGTTATGACAAGTTTATTTGGTCAGTTTTCCAAGACCATTCCATTTGCATTTTCTATCAGTGTGCCAAATTGCCAAATGCAGATTTCTGAATGACCTACTTTGAGGTCTTACAATTTTATACCCGGTTGAATGGAATGGAAAATTGAATACTCCCCTATATTTTAGGCATGTAAATGTGCTACCATGAATATTTTCAGGCCATGATGAATCCGTTTGCTCAGTTTGCCAATCTGATTCCATTTGCAGTTTCTAACAATTTGCTGCAGATCAGTTAAACAGTTTGGTCGGAGGCCCTGTTTGTGAGGTTATAAGAGGAATCTAGTGATTGGTCACATCATGAAAATGATTTCCCTATATTATAGACAAAATTTACTTCAAGTTTGCAAGGTCTCATATCCTGAGGGTTTTGTATGCACAATTCTCCAGTTGCTTTTCATTTGCAGAAATTGTTATTTCTCATTTGCTCTTTTCCGTAAGTTCCAAGTGGCTACTTTCAAGGGGATTCCAAATGTGCCTGGATGAATTTCAAGAGCCACCCTTCTAGATCCATATTCTCCATGTAGCATACTTCCAATGCCTAGAAGCTCGGATCCCCAAGGGGTCGTTTGACTTGTTTTCAAAGTCAAAACCAGATGTGTTTCACTGTTTTTGACAGGGTAATTTGCAGAATTGTTCTGAATAGGAAAATTGGGTGATTAAAATATTTTGACCTGTTTACATTCATCATATGTCACTTGGCAGTATGGAATAATGTTAGCCATGGAATGTGTTTTCCTAGCGCCGCTTTCCGGTTACTTGATTTCATCAGTTTTCAAGGCCAGTTCCAGAGACCACCTACTATATTTTCATTAAGATGCAAAGATGTCAAGGGTTGATTTTGTTGGCCATAAGAGGAGTGTGTTTCGGTTTTGAAAGATGTTTCAATCGACCATGGTTTGAATATGTGGTTTTTATAATTTGTAAGCCGCAATGTTGATCAGGAAGCAATGAAGGATATTTAAAATGTTTGTTTAAAACTATATTAAATGCAATCCAAAAACATTGAGTGGATGCCACGCTGGAACAAGATACAGTTTTAAATATTTTGAAACCAATGAAATTGGGAGGAAGTTGCGTTGGATTTGGTCGGGTGTTTATAAAGTCTTCAAAACATTTCAAATTTGCAATAGTAAAGGAGGACTTTCTTAAAGTTTTCAAATTCCATGCAATGCAATAGAAGGAGTAAGCACAATCCAGAAGTCTACGCATGATAGAAGGCAAAGGAGTCTATGCTGAGACAATAAAAAAACTATATACAATTGCAATGTGCAAGGTGAATTGCATAGGAATTAATGGAGATTACCAGCGCAAGGAATGGTTTTCAAGTTGCAAAACTTTAGAAACTCCCAAACAAATGATTTGGCACGTTAAAACAATGTTGATTGGCCTATGCAAGGCATGAATCACCAATGTAGAAGCCTATGAAAGGACTGGTTAGAACTGAATGCCCAAAATCTCGTGCTGTTTTGTGTGGGGAAGTTAAAACATTTCAGAACAAGAACAGAACATTGTGCTAAACTTGAAAGAGATTCCAGCGTTAATAATGAGGAGAGTACATAGCCTGCACGACACATGGAGGACATTTTAAAAAAATTCATTAGCAGCTATAAATCTAAGCCTGCACATTATATTTGGAATGGAAGTCCATGACAAATGCTACGCAAGGCATGGGAGAAGGCCGCATGGCGCATGAGGGAGACAAAAAAAAACATGTTCAAACATTTTTCAAACAAATGAAAATTCCAGCACATGTTTTTGTTTGTAAAAAAACCAATTTCAAAGTTTGTAGTCCATGCGCAGAACATAAGGGAGGCATTAAATACAAAAAAATATTGCAAAATGAAGCACAAACCAGTATGTGAACTGTTTGACAAGCACTGAATTAGAAGTCCTATGCTACAATATAGAGGGGTTTTAAACATTAAAACACTCACAAATGCTAAGGTAAGACGGAGCCAATCCAACGCAGCATATGGAGGAGTGAAGCTGTGCATTGCAAATGAGGAAGAGCATGCATTTTCAAACAAGAAGGTAGCATGCACAGAGATTTAAAAAGGCTCCAGAACCATAATCCCACATTTGCTGTGGAGTGGGGTTTTTAAATCTTTTAATATCAAAGCACTTACAATGCATTGTAAGTAAAGACCCAAGAGACTCTTGGCGGGCCCTTTGCCTAGGGAGTGTTGTGACTTAATGCACGACGGGATCTGCTAATTTTGGTCAAAAATACACAGGAAAGCTTTGAAATTCTAAAACAATTATCCCACATGCATCCCACAAGGGTCTTTTGAAATGTTTATATCCAACAAGCCACAGATAGTAATTTGAAGAAGAAAGAGGAGGCTATGGGCGCACGCGCAGGAGCTGAAGACTCACCTTGAAAACCTTGCCTGAGGGAGAAGACCCATATTTTGGTGGGACCCGCAGTGATGATGTGGCAGGTGAGTTATCTTAAGAGGCTGCAGATTTTGGCACAGATCTCGAGGCAACCAAAATCGACGGATGGCTTAATGACTTAATGAGAAAGTTGCAAGGAGGATACCATTAAGCCATTAAGCCATTGGTCCACATGGCACAAGTGACAAGTGGCACCCAGTAGACCGGACAACCAACCAAAGGATGCCACGTGGCGCTGAGTAGGTGCCAAGTGGTGCAAGTCTAATGCAGTTCAGAGGCACCAATCAGAGATTGACACGTGGCGCCAAGTGGACCTGCAGAGCAATCAGAGGGTGACACTTGGCGCATTCTGGTGAGATGTGGAGATTTAAGATATTTTTAATTTGATTTCATTTCAACAAATGGGTTAACAAGTGTGCAAGTTTTAAAAAAATCAAGGGTTGACTTGATGGCTTAAAGGGAAGATGCTCACCATCTAACCTTTAAGCCATTAAGCCTAAGCGACAAGTGTTGCAAGCTGGTACATTCTGGGGAAATAAGGGATTAAATTGAATTATTTAATTAAATTCATCCCAAAAGGCAAAGGATTAAAAGGTGAGCAAGTTCAGAAAGATCTAAGGGCTAACTTAATGGCTTAGAGGGAAGATTCTCACCATCTAACCTTTAAGCCATTAAGCCTAAGTGACAAGTGTCACAATGACATTAAATCTGGGCAAAAGGAGATATTAAAGTTTAATTTATCTTATTTCAATAGTCCAACTATTAAAAAGGTAATTAAATTCAAATGCAAATATTTCAAACTTTTAAAAGAAATCTGCACAGGAAGGAAAAGTTGAATTAATGTTTCAAAGGGCAAATTTGATCCAAAGTATAGACTATCATATATCACCAGAAAAGTCTCGGAATGAAGATCATGATTTTACAGATAATTTGAGGGAAAATCAAATCAGATTTTCGCAATTGCAGATATTTTGAGAAGCAGACAGGTGTCGATGTTGGGGATGGTTTTTCAATTTCTCCTATATCTGGTTTTTCTTTTGATTGTATTAAGGATGTTGAAAAATTTTGTTGTTGGACAGTATTCAAGCCTTTTTCTTGTTTTCTCTGAGTTTCTTTGTCTTGTAAATATGTTGAACCAGATGATTTTTTTATAAAGAACAATGGAATCCCTGTACAATTCTTGTTGATGTCTTTGTATATCTATTCTTGACTCTCGTGTGTCAGTTTGTAAGGCATTTTGATACACTAGCTATAAGGTAGCTATGATCTTGTTTTTAAGTTTCTTTCAAGGAGAGAGTCAATCTTGAATACAAGTTCTGAGAATTTAAGGTTTATACGTGAATCTAATGTCCAGGAATTAGAGTGAGAAGAGTGATTTGTAAGGCACTTCACTTGGTTTTTGTGAGTTTGGAGATAGGGTTTTTTGGAATGCATGTTTATTTGACTCTGTTGCCCAATAGATAAGGCACTGGTCTTTTGCTGGTATTGTAGTTTCTTCATCAAACCAATTATTCAAATCAATTTTAAATTTATGTATGAGAGCTTGAATGTTTATGTCTTGCATTCTATGAAAGCAAGGGTACATGTTAGTTTATTTAAAGAAGAAATCCATGGGTTAGCCTGCCTGAGTCTAGAACTCGAAGAGAAGAAGGATTTCATCCTTGTGACATTGGCCATTTTCCTAGTTCTTAGCAGATCATGTAGGTGGGATCCTGCATAAGATTGGTTGAGTTGAACTCCCACATCTTGTAAGTCTGAGAACTATCCACTATTTTTCATATCTGTATAAAGGACTTTAGTGAGAGAGTGTTTATGTATGCAGATTTTAGCTTGTTTTAGGTGTACCCACCTGAGTGTGTGGAGCTTGAAGCAGAAGGAGGATCAAATCCTCATCAATTAGCCTTTTCTTTCCCATCAGTTTATATGAAGAAGAAAATTAATGTGAGTTGGACTAAGATCCCCAAGTCTAGTTTGCATATTCTCTTTTAGAACTGAAGGATACAAGAAAAAGCGCTAACAAAATGGTGACTCTACTGGGGATAGAGATTACAAAATCTTGTTGAAACTTTCAGAATATCTCTGGTTTTAAAAGTTGAATATCAGAATACCTCAGATTGTGTTTGCTCATCCGAGTCACACTAAAAAAATGGCGACTTTGCTGGGGAGAAATGGATTGTTGTAAAGTTTGGAATGAATAACTTTTTATTATCCATTTCATGATCAGTTTATTAAATCTTAATCCCATACTTGTTGTGGGTGGCGACTCTGTTTGAATTTGGAGAATCGTGGTTGTTTTTTGCTAGTGTAATTTGTGATTATCAGTTGTTATCTGATGTTTAAGATCAGCAATTTTAAGACATTTCTTTCCTTTCTTGGCTGAATCGATATCTGAATCTGATTTCAAGAAAGAGTGTCAAGAGACGAATCTGAAATTTGTTTCAGATCTTTGAGAAAAGTTTCCTGTCTAGTGTGGTTTTTATTTGCAGCAAAAGGAAGAAAAAGATTGTGTGACTTTGCTGGTTAGAATGAACCCAGAATTGAAAAGAATTTGGCAAATAGGTTTTGTTGTTTGAAATTTCTCCTCTGCAAGGAGGTGGTGACTCTACAACAAAAGAACTTGATGAAGCTACACAAAAGGCTCTAAATCCACAGTGTTTCAAGTCAAGAAATAAAGAGAACAGTTGCTGCAAATTTCATCCAGTGGTTGGTAAGATTTGGGGTGTGCTGGTTCAAAGAGTTTGGTAAAGAATTTTGTTGAGATCTTGGGTCTGTTGTTGTAAGAAGTGGACAGAGAACTTTCAACCATCTAAATCTTAAGGTATTTTCATTTTTCATGAAGTTTTTCTTTTCATGAAAGAAAGTTATACAAATGTGTGTTCTCCATTAAGTGGTTTCAACACAAAGTAGGATAACTTTTGAGTTTGGTTGCATACTTCAATAAGAAAAGGTTTCAGCATGTTTGATTTGAAGTATGGAAGTATGTTGTTGTAAAAGTTTAGTGGAGAAATCATAGATCTGCTGAAAAATAGAAATCTGATTTTCATTCCGGTGAATGAATTCTTAAGTCTATGAAGAATGGAGGATTTTAGTTCACCTAGTAGGCAGCCCGTTAGTAGTATCAATAGATCTATCTCTACTAGAAGGTACATGCTATTTTTTTTTGATGGCATACATGGTTTTCCCAATGTTATTCCTAATGGCATTAGAGAAAAATTGCCAATATTTTGTGGGAAACAACATGATTCAGCAAGTCAACATATTCAGTTGTTTGCTGATTTGATGGGTGATTTTGAGATTGCACATAAAGATGTTCACATGAAATTGTTTTTTCATACTTTAAGGGATGATGCTCGTGAGTGGTTTTCTTTTTTACCAGCGTGTTTGATATCCTCTTGGAGTGAGTTGCATTCACCCTTCATGTTGCAATTTGGTGAAAGAGTAAGTGTACATGATGCATTTACTAAGTTGTTACAAATTAGGATTGAGAATGAAGAACTAGTTCCTAATTTTAACATTAGATTCGGAAAGGTTTTTAATGATATCCCTGAAATTTGTAGACCTGATGATCAAGTGTGTGTAGTTATCTACTTTGATGCATTTGATAAGGATATGAGCTATTTGTTGCGGGATAAAGAACCTAAGACTTTGCATCAAGCATTCATGGCAGCTATAGAGATTGAAAATAACA
>MU228537.1:4664-16535 GCA_018584345.1 Thuja plicata | reverse complement strand
AAGAATTTAATTAGTAAGTTTAAATATTTGATTTAAACTATAGGAAATTGAGTTTAATTAATTAAATAATGATAATTAATCAATTAAAGCTTAATTAATTAAATAAAATTAATTATTTAATTATTTTGGGAATTGGATTAGATGATTTGAGAATTGAATTTAGAAGAAAATAGGTGATTAATTAATGATTAAAAAACCATTAATTAATAGATGAAAATTAGTGTTTTTAATGTAAAGTCGCAAGCCTGTCCATTTTAGGGTGTCTACACCATGAAAAGTTAATATTGGCCTCATGAAGAAACTCTGTGAGGGTCCTTTCTTCAGCTTTTGATAATGATGTCAGTATATAGGTGATTCTTGGACATTCTTCTATTCCTAGATTGATAGGCTTGGTATCTTCAATTAAAATAGATGATTATTTTGGCCTATAATCATGAATGAGAGGAAGAGGAGAGTCTTCATCCTCCAGTGCCTCAGAGAGGTTTTCACCAGGGGATACACCCTTTGTTTTTACTTTTTGAGAGTCAAAAAGTGCCCTAGAGGGGTTTTCACTAGGAAACCCATGTTTTTCTTTTTTTCTTTATTTTTGCCGCTAAAGACTTCCCCTCCCCCAAAATATGCCTTTGGGTCCAATTTGCAGCAATATATTGAATCGTCCTCTTGATCTTTTTGTTTTTTTGTTTCCCTATGAATCTTAGGAGCACATCCTTGCTTTGTAACTCCTCAATATGTGCACCACGTGGTTGATCCTAGTCTATGAGTTCTGGGTGGATGAGTGAAAGGTCAATAGGGTTTATGGAGAGTTGGTGAAGGACAAATTTTCCAAGGAAAGATTCATAATCAAGGATATTATCATAAGATCACTTAAATTCCTCTTTAGGGACATCTTTGACCTCAACGATTTTTCCTAAGGTATTATGGTAGGTATAACTATTCATATTTGTGCCCCCGGTTGTGTCTAGGCCAAATCCAAGAACCTAGTTTCTTGTTATTTTGGGGCCTTCATACCACTTTCTTCATGGCCCAAGCCTCCACCATTATAGTTTAATTTCTTTGTAGCTAGTTTGTGGGATTTAGGGTACTTTTCCTTAAATTACTCAAGGAGCTTGTTATCATGGGTTTGATCATCTTGATACAACCATCTATTGGTGTCTAGTTTCATTTCTTGACTGTTCAGGATTCCATAAGATAAGAATGTAGAGGATTTGATTTGTCTTAGTCATGGTTCATTTTTCTCTGGTGGTCCTTGGTGGGATGGGTGCCCTTGAGTATTTGAATCAATAGGTAGGGCTCCAACTATGAATACATTTGATAAGCTATATTCCCCATAACCTTTGTTGTTGATCTTGACAGTAAAGAGTGTGGAGGCATGAATGTTTTTTGGATTAGCATGGGATCTATATGATCTGCAAATTGTCATGCCGATGTTTATTCCTAGGAATTTATTTGAATGTAGGAATGAGGCTTCCCACACACAACAATATGCAAAGGGTTGGGGATCAGTGCGGATGGTGACTTCAACTCCATTATATGGAAATTTGATGCACTGGTGAAATGTGGAGGGGATGGTCTTCATGGAATGAATCCATGGGAGACCAAGGAGGATGATGTATGGGAGGTCAAGATCAACAACATGGCATATTGTGTCCTGCACTGCTGGGCCCAACTGAATGGGCGATGAGATGGTACCTTTAGAGGTACACTCTGAATTGTCGTAGGCCTTGATAGTTATGACATAATTTTTTATGTCTTCTTTAGTGTACCCCAATTGATTAATGAATTTTAATGTGCGTAGATTTAGGGTTGAACCATCATCTATCATGGCCTGCTTATCTGCAAAGTCATTAACCATGACGGCGATGCGGAGTGGGAGGATATGGTTTGGCTCCACGGATGGAATGTTAGAGGGTTTGAATGAAAGGCCACAAGATGTTGATAAGTGGCCTATTAAGGCTTGGAATTGTGTTGGGTCAATGTCATTGGGTACATGTGACTCTTATAAGGCCTTATTGAGGATCTCTTGATGAATGGGTGATGTGAAAAGGAGATCTAGGATGGAGATTTATGCAGGTATATTCCCAAGATGTTCCAAGAGGTTATATTGTGTACTAGAAGATGAGGCAATGGTGTTACCTACAATAGATATTCTTCCTTGACGAGTGGTAGTTGCACACTGACTATCTACACCTTTGACATGGATTACATTAACAAAGGGTTTAACCTAGGAGATGCAACTGACAAACTTGTCATAGTTGATATAAGATGTGGTGTAGTCTTTTCCATCAACATGGTCACCTTGCTTTCCTTTTCCCTAGTTTTGGGGTCGATTTGGATTAGAAGGTCCCTTTCCAATGTTGTGTTCAGGAAACACATTTTGGTATACCTGGAGGTTTGCATTAGATGATGTATGTATTGGAGGATCAACCATGATTTCCTTTTGATCTATGACATCTTGGATGTAGTGCTTTAGCTTCATGTATTTTATAGCGGTATGTCCTTTAACACGGTGGTAATCATAGTACTCGTTCTCCTTATACTAGGTAGGTTTGGGAGTGGACTCATCAAATGGTTGAGTCTGTGGGTATACAATCAAGTTGGCTTTAGCCATTCTATGGAATATGAAGTCTAAGGGTTCACCTGGAGGGGTGGATGTGCACTTATGGGTATTCTGGACTTGTGGTTTATATTGTCCCTGGGTGAATTATATAGTATTTGTTTGATTTTTCATCGGTTGACAAACAGGAGGTTATGGTGGCTTTGATCCAGCCACAACTATTTGAACATGCTTGGTGTCTGTGGCACCATCCATTATTGCATTTTTATTCTTGTTCCAATAGCAAGATCGATAATTGTTGGATCTATCATGTTGTGTTTCCTTATAGTGCTTGATGGTACTATCGTCTAGAAGGCCCTTCTCAAGGTCCATTCCCTTTTCTTGAATCTCTTGATAGGTTTGAAGATAATTAATGTGCATGTGATGGGCTAGCTTGGGATGCAGGTTATCGATGAATATCTTTGTCAAATTCTTCTCAAGGGGTTTATATGATAGTCTCATAGTAAGTCTTTGTCATCTTTAGAGGTAATCCTCCAAGATTTCACCCAACCTTTGCTTGGAATTGCAAATATCCAAGAGAGATAGTTCACTTTCAATGTTATTGTGCATATTGCGATACAAATTTATCAGATAATTCTATGAATGTTGTGATTTTTCCATAGGAAATTTTGTAAAACCATTCAAGCACCATCCCTCCCAATCTTTTCAGGAAGAGACAGATGTGATAGTTGTCACTATAGGAAACTTCTTGATAAGCCATGTAAAATACTTTAACATGACTGAGGTGATCTCCCATTCCCTTGTATTTGTCAAACTTGGGTATCTCGAAGTGCTTGGGAAAGGGAATCATTGTGATGGAATGATCAAATGGATAAGGATGTACTTCCTCAAGCTTGAAGGTAGTACCTTTAGTCCCAACATGGAGTTCCTTAAGAACATTCTTCATTTCTTCTCATTCTTGATTGACAGGTCGTGGAGTGAGTACTCCCATTACATTGGATCCTGGTACTTGGTATGGGTCAAATGGAGCTAGGAAATATGGAGGATTCAGATATTGTGGTGTGTGATAAGGAGATTGAGCGGTACCAGAAGTGGGTTGTGATGATGGTGGTGGTTATTGTTGGGTGTGATATTATTGAGGCAGTAGAAGGATGGTGATTGTTGAGGTGTTTGGTAGGCAAGGTGAGCATGGGTCTGACCTATATAAGGTGGTTGTGTATTGGTGCCACCATAATATGGATAAGTGTTTTGGGTGTTTATGCTCCTAGACTGGAGGACATGGCAGTTGATGTGTGTGGAATCATTTGAGTGATGTGGATGAGGTATGGATTGTATTGCCATAAATTAAGGCATAATCAAATATTTGGTGAATGTTGGTTGCTGAGGTTGGGTTGGTTGTGCTCCAAACTGTGTGGTGGAAAAGGGGTTGAAAAATTGTGGTTGCACTTGGGTGTTTTGGGCTTGGAGTGTAGCTTGTCCTTGGAGCCAAGTGGCTGAAGTGATCTGGGATGTGTGAGGGGCTTGTGTGGCTTGAGCTGATTGGGGGGTTTATTTAGAAGTGGATGCACTGGGTTGCATTTGTATATTAGATTGTAGTTGAGGTGCAAAAGCATTTTGTGATGGTATTGTTGGTTGAGCATGGAATATAAGACCTTGAGGAAATAAGGGTTGATTAAAGGATCACTCTGTGAGAGACATTCCTGTGGTGAATTGTGGCTATTGTTAGTGTAGTGGAAGAATGAAGGGTGGCAATGTTGTTGGCACTGAGGTTGATTGTGTGGTGGCGAGTTGTGTAACTAGCGGTTGCATGTAGATTGGTTGAGTAACAACAGGATGGGAAGCAGTTGGTTGGGTAATAATTGGTTGTATGACTGTTGGTTATGCAACTTGAGTAACAACGTGTTGGGTTGGTTGTGATGTTGGAGGTGGTGGAATATTAGAGGATGAATCCCCCATAATAGAGAAGGGGTTGGTTGCACCATAGTGTGTACTATGGGCTGAGTGGTGACTGGTAGGTGAAAATGGGGGATAAATGAGGCAACTTGGGATGCCCTTAGGTGAGGTTCTATCATTTCCTCTACAACAAAATGGAACAAGTCATTGGGGATGTGTATAGGATTTTTTGAATTGGGTAGCAGAAGTACAATTGGAATGGGAGTACTCGCACTGAAAGTTAGCAATAATGGTGGCACAATTTTGGCATATGATGGCACTGACCATATGCGCATGTTCAGGATGACACATAAAGGCTTCTATGGACCTCGGGGTAGGGAATTCATCTGTGTCAACCCATATGTATTTGAGTTGTACTTGTTTTTGAAGATCAAAGGGAATCATGGCATTGTTAGGATCCATTGTTGGGTTAGACAAACTAGTGGAAAGATTAGGATCCATATCATTCTTCTTGGAATGTGTTTCAGGTGGCATGAAATTTGACCTAAAATGTATGGAGGATGATGGATGCAAATGAAACTAATTTAAGGATTCTTTAAGGACAGTGTGAAAATGTCCCTAAAATGTCTAAGGATGATGATGATGTGAGACTTAGGATGGCTGTGCAAGTGAGTCTAAGACACTTAAGGATGATGGTGGTGATGCAAACTGGTGAGGATTTCCTAAGGACCCAAGGGATGATTTGGTATTGGAAAAGACACGAGTTGATTTGTGTAATGTAGGTTCAAATGAATGTGATTAGTCAACCTAAAATGGACCGATCGTCTTTTGGAGGACAAGATTTTTTTTGTCAATGTAAACCAACCTTTTGATCAAGGTGATGAGGTCACAAGGACAAATTAGGATAAACTAATCAATGCTTAGTCAAAAGAGGAGGATAAAAGATGGGATGCAGACTTTAAGAAACTTGAAAGGATGTGACACCAAATTAGGGATGTTTGATTCTTTTGCATTTTGGGCTTGGATCTATTGGGATAATGGAGAGGTGTGTACTGAGAGGGGAGGGGTGAATCAATACCCTTAAAAAAAATTAATCAATTCTTTGTAATCAATTGTTCTGTAATAACCGACTGAGTATATTGCATACACCAAACATATTGTATCACCGCTGAAATGTAAATGCATGTAAAGTAAGTAATACACATACATGAAATTAAGTACTCATGACACTAGTATTTTGGTATCGCAGAAAACACCTGTTAGAAGGTAAAAACTGCAGTGGGGATGAGACCCACAAAAATTCACTACTGTAGTAAATAAAGTAGCCTGTTAAAGCTTACAAAGAATGACCACTTCTGATGATCTTACCCTGTTAGGAGTAACAATAAGATTGATTAGATCTACCTCGTGTGAGGATTTAGCAACACAAAGTATGTGTGCACTCAGTTAAGATATTTACAAAAATATGGTTATGTCTACTCTGTTAAGAGATTTTGGGGTCTATTACAATTGTTAGAAATTAACAGAAATGTGATCTAAACATATACAATCTTAATATGCCTGATACAGATCCTTTAAGTACATAGAAAACATATCACCTCAATGTGAATGATAATACCTTCTGCTATGTTCTTCTCGGTAGCCTTGCCTCTGTTCTGATAACTGATTTACTGCAATGTAGTCTCTATCCTTAAAATCCTTGTCTGATCTCTGATGCTTGTAGTATGGCGGCTACTTGATCATTGCCTGATCAATATACATTACAAAAATAACATCTATACATATATATATATATATATATATCAAACTCTATGACCTAATTAGGGCTTTACAATAACATCCCTAACCTAAGATCAACGGTGTACATAATTTACCTTAATCATCTCAACATAGGAGATATAAATAATTAATGTTTTAAATCAGTAATTAATGCTCTCCTCGATCGTTATAAACCATTATCTAGGTTGGCAAAAAATTGTTACATAGAATGATGTGTCATAAAAAACTTTTATGTGGCCTTTGGTCCACTCGGTTAATGATGTCTCTCGATGCTCGATGTAGTATGTGTATCTCGGTTATACTATTATTCAGTTATACTATGTATCTCAGTGTTGTCTACTACTCGATAAAGTCTGTCTACTCGGTAATCACTGTACTCGATTAACTCTGGGCGTGATCGGTGCTCTCAGTTAACTCTGCACTTCTGTGATTATACCAACTGTCTTGTTTGTGACTCTGTTACCGACTGTTCATATTGAGTGCTTGAATACTAATGACAACTTCAATGCTTAATTGGAGTAACAGGATCTTGGATAGGGTTTGATTGGTTGGATGGTGTTACTTAAGGGGATGACTTGGACAACTAAGGATGGCCCTAAGATGAAATTATGGAAATGCAAGCTTATGATGGAGAAGAGTGAAAGGATAGGTTTGTGATGTGCTGACTAGTCATATGTCTCAAAGTTGACAAAGGCATGGTTTAGGTGATAATTTCTCATGAAATATGAGAGTTTGTTGTTGAAGATGATTTTGTCATATTTCTCACGCTCTTGGATTTTTCGTTATATTGATTTCACAATGTGTTGGCCTTTCTTGGCTTCTTAATCGGTTATAATCTTTTCTTTGTACACACAGGTGAATGGGAAATTTTATTTCTTATTTTTCCCCAAGTTGGAAATGTGTTCAAGTTTTGATCTCAACATTCTGAGCATGAATGTTTTCAAATTTGGCAAGATTTCTGACAAGTTTTTTTTTTGGGTCTATCAAACTAGGTAGTGACTATGGTAAGTATACCTTAGCTTGATTTGGGAATAACTTTGGATTTCATCTTTTTTCTTGGGACAAGTGAGAAAACAATCCCACAATGGACAAAAAAACCTTACAAGAACAACAAAGTTTTAGATTTGATCTCCTTGGCAAAAGACTTGTAACTTCGAGTGTGTATGTTCTGAAAATGTTTTTCACTGGTTTTTAAATATCGAAAGTAAGTACAATAAGTTCTACCATATGGAGTTGGCTTAGCTTAGAAAATATTCTCTCACAAAACTTAGGCACACATCCAAGAGCTAATTAGAATATGGCCACTGAAGATCGCACAATGGGTCAGACAACGTCGTATTAGCCGACTCCAAATGCTCAAGGTGACACGATATGATGAGTATCTTGGGGAGGTTACTATCCTCCTTGCACAAAGATTATCAAACTTTCAGAGGTAAACCAGGTATGTTACTATTCTAGAGTTCTTTTAGTAAGTGCATCCGTTAAAATATATCTTATGAATCATACAAGGCCTCGTAGTAGCGTAAATTCTATTTAGATCCTATAGATCCTATAGATCCCAGAGGAGACCAGGCACAAGATATCATTTCCATTTGAGACTTTAATCTTAAGAAGGTATTTCATTATAGTGGGTTGGAAGAGGTTGGCTTTGCCTTGTTCCCACTTGGGTCATGCCCGCAAGATTTTTTCCTCAAACGGAAAGCTCTTTAGAAAGCCAAATTTGAGCAATCGAAACCATTTTTCTCTTGCACCAACGACCACGAGAGATAGTGTGAGAGGATAGTGTATGATGTGAGGTTGCGCTCTAAAAATATTTGTGCAAGTGCACCAAAGAATCAAGACACGTGATTCTTTTCCCTACAAGTTAGGCAATGTTTTTTAATCTAGAACATAAGCAAACTTGCAAGTGGGTGAATTTTTATGCCCCAAATCTAAAGATATTCATTTGTTTTGTTCAATTCTTAAGCCCAAAATGAAGTGTTTTGTTTGCCTTGTTCAATTTTAATACACCAAAACTAGATGTTGATATCTTGTTCAATTTTATTTCCCAAAAGAAATGTGGATCTGACTTGTTCAATTTTAAGCCCAAATAAAATATTTGATTGATTTTTAGGACCCCAAATTGAAGTGTTTGTTTGATTTTAGAACCCAATATTGAAGTGTGAAATTTGTCCATTTTAGTATTTGTTTATTTTATGTCAAAATTGAAGTGTGAGATATTTGTCTTATTCACTTTTAGCCTTTGTTGATTTTAAACCCAAAATCAAAATATGATGTTTGACTTGTCAAATTTTAGTGTACCAAAAGAAAGTGAGATTTTCCTTGTTCAATTTTAGTGCCCATATGGAAATGTTTGATTGAGTTTGTTCAAATTTTAACCAATGTTATTTTTAGAGCCCAAAACTAAGTGTGAAATGATTTGAGTGCATACAATGCTCTTTTTAAGCACCAAAAGTGAAGTGTGAATTGATTTTAATTAAAAAGATTATGTGCATTCTCGCCAAACTAGGTGGCTAACCCGCAGACTTGCAATTTTTTTTTGTCAGTAACAGTGCATTCTTGTAGGTTATAGTGCCTTCCCGCCATATTTTCTACTTGCGAAAATGCAAAATGTTGTGTTTTCTACAAACAATGGTCTCGCTGATATAGATCGTATTCCCACAAATGGATAACAGAGAGAAAGTAGAAAGAATATAGAAGGACTATAGTCTCTAAATTTGTGTTTCAAAGATATCTGTGGAAGTGTATCTAAGTCTTCTTGCCTTTTCCAACCTGTAAACAACAAAAGAGTTTGCAAAACACAGTCAAATAACAAAACATTCTTAGCTTAAAAGGTTAGTTTACAAGTAAAATAACAAAAAAGAGAATGACCCGTGAAGTGGGTCCCATCAGGCATTTAAAAATGTATGCAATAAAAATATTAGTCTAACTAGGAATTCAATAGTGAACTAAAACATTCAACTAATAAAACCAAAACAACATATGAGATTAGACAAAAAAGAACTCAAATACCAAAGTAGCCTAAGAAAATGCAAACCTCTTAAACCAAACAATTCTCCTTAATGTGTAGATTTTGTCCAAGATTGGATATGTGTGCTTAAAAATTGTATTCTCAAGTTTCCATGGTGAGTAGGGATTTTGGTATTATGAGGTTATAGTTAATAGTTTTAGGTCTCAAATTGACATGATAACAATGCATAAAAGGTGGATGAAATGAAGGAAAAGATCTTTAGCCAAAGAGGAGGTGAAATGGACAGTTGAGATGCAAACTTGAGGAAGGGTCAAGATGCATTCAAGAGAGAACACGTGAATTGTGATTTATAAAATAAATAGCATTGTGACAAATGTCACAATAAGAGAGGAGTTGAGAGGACATTAGAGGTGGGAGCAGGATTGGGAATGTGACCATTTTGGGGAGTGTGAAGGGATTTGGAGAAGTGTGAAGGGTGTTGGAGGATGTGAAAAATGAATTAAATATTCCTTTGGAGGAGACAATGGTGTAAGAGGGTGTGAGATATGTGTAAGAGGTGTACAAGTCACATGTGACTTGAGTTGGGGAGGGGGATGTCATGGGAGTTGAGAGTTGACTTGGATTTGCTAATCCATTTTATTAAGATTGTGCAAATGATTGGATAGTGATTAGGTGGGAGATTAAGATTAATTAGTGGGAAAATGAGATATTCAGGGGGATGTGATGGGAGGAAAGAGAATGAGTGGAGGGATTCATTAGGCAAGTAAAGATATTTACCTAATTAAGTAAGGATTAGTGTGTACAAGTAGGTTGGGTTGAGTTAGAAGGATGAGTTAGGTTAGGGAAGTGAGGTTAGGTGGAGGTTAAAGTAAGGAGTCATGTGCTCAAATAAAATTAAATGCATTATTTAATTCCAAGTGGGAGGAAAGGGATTAATTAAGTGAACAAAATAGGATTGGGGAATGTAACCATTTTGGGGAGTGTGAAGGGATTTGGAGAATGTGAAAAAGCAATTAAATATTTCTTTGGAGGAGACGCGAGTGTAAGAGGGTGTAAGAGATGTGTAAGAGAGTTTAAGAAGTGTAAGAGAGTGTAAGAATGTGTAAGAATGTGTAAGAGTGACATGTGAATTCGATTGGGGAGTGAGATGTGATGGGACTTAGGAGTTGACTAAGTTTGCTAAACTATTTGACTAGGATTGTGCAAATGATTAGGGAGTGATTAGGTGGGAGATTAGGATTAATTAGTGGGAAAGTGGGATATTTAAGGGATGTGATGGGAGGAGAGAGAATGAGTGGAGGGATTAATTAGGCAAGTAAAGATATTTACCCAATTAAGTAAGAATTAGTATGTGTGAATGGGTTGGGTTGTTTTAGAACTGTGGGTTAGGTGATTAAAGGGTGGTTAAGTAAGGGCTAAAGTTAGGATCCATGTGCTCAAATAGATTAAATAAGATTTATTTAATCACAAGTGGGATAATATGATAAAGTGAATTAATTTAAATAGATAAGTCTTTATTTAAATTAATAGAGGAAGGGGGGTTTAATTAATTAAATGGTTATGGGTTGTCATTAGATTAATTGGACTATAGCTAATTAATTAAATTAATCAACTAGAACACTAACATTAAACCTTAAAAAATGTATAATTATTTAATCAATAATGCGAGTAAGATGACTAAACTTAATCAAAATTATTAATCAAATTTAGGTGTCTAGAATTAGATATGATTATGCAAATGTATTAGACTAAAAAATGGACATATACACATAGATATACACACATAAATATAAGCAAATAAATACATACAAATACACATAAACACATAGACATATAGACAAACACATATGTGTGTATGTCTGTACATGTATGTATTTGTATTTGTATGTATATGTATGTGTGTATGTGTCTATGTGTCTATATGTAAATGTGTAATTGTATGTGTATGTGTACATGCATATGGACCTATGTATATGTATATTTGTATTGTATGTATGTTTGTGTGTATGTGTATGGATGTATGTCTATGTATATAAAATTACCATTATAACCCTAGCCTTAATCCTAAATGTATATTTTTATTGTATGTATGTCTATGTGTATGTGTATGGACGTATATGTCTATGTATATATGTATGTGTATATGTGTATGTATGTATGTATGTGTGTATGTATATGTCTATATATATGTGTAAATGATTAGTTCTATTTGAAAATAATTTACGTTACTATTCAAATTTTGAAAAAAAATAAAGTAATATTTTATTTCGTGAATATGTTGTAGATATTAATATAACTAGCTTATATATACCTATATATATAATACGCCGAGAGTAATCCTTCTCGAGTGCGCCTATTTTTCATGTCGATTAGGGATGATAATTTAAAATAGGCGCCTCGAGAAGGATTACTCTCGGCGTATTATATATATATAGGTATATATAAGCTAGTGGCAGCCGTGGCACAACATGGAAGACATTTTCTGTTAGGGTTAGGGTTAGAGTTAGGGTTAGAGTTAGGGTTAGGGTATTTTTTACGGTTGGAATGTATAGTTAGGGTTAGAGTTAGGGTTAGGGTTAGGGTTAGGGTTAGGGTTAGGGTTAGGGTTAGGGGTAGGGTTAGAGTTAGGGTTACGGTTACGGTTACGGTGATTTTTTACGGTTGGAATGTACAG
>MU228536.1:1745379-1769097 GCA_018584345.1 Thuja plicata | reverse complement strand
ATATATATATATATATATATATACTTTTCATTTGCTTTATGGTTTATGTTTTTGCAATTAATTACTAAAGGATAATCATAGTTAATATCTTAATATTTTCTATGCTAATCAAGTGACAGAATAATATCTGTGTTAACTGAGAAACAATGATAAATTTGTTTAAGACATCTAAGGGACTAAGATTTGTTTTTGTAGTAACTGATTCACCCCTCCCCTCTTAGCTACTCAACTCATTTCCAAAAATTGGTATCAGAGCACCAAGTGCTTACAGGGAAGGTTTCAAGGCCTAAGCTAAAGATCAAAGATGTCTTACAGAAGGATGAAAATTAAATGAGTTATGATGTCTATATAAGAGAAAAGAGATTCATTATGAAACACATGATGCTATGATGCGCAGATGCGAAGTTTATGCATGACTGATCAAACTGGTTAAAGATAGAACCGAGCATTTTCTGCAGACATCGCCGAGTGACAAAGGAAAGAGAATTACCGAGAAGAATAGAGTATGAAGAATTAGATGAACTGAAGTGAAAAAATAGATCAGAGGTATTATGTACTTAGCATAGATCTGAAAATCTGCAAACAGAGTTGTATTTGAATCAGATCATTACCGTATCAGTTTAACCATTGCTACAGATAAATCTCTTAACCGAGTAGGACATGAAAGTATTTATTATGAAATTCTAATGAATGTTGAGTGTTTTCTTGTTGACCCCATAGTGAATGATTGGTCAAGAGAGAAATGTTAGTTTTAAATCCTCTAACCAGGTCACATTTAACAGTGTGCATTGTAACCTTTAATAGGGTTGGCTCTTAACCAAGCTCACTTCAGAAGAGTGAAATATTTTGGGTTATCAGTCCCAGGTGTTTTTTCCCTTAGTAGGGTTTCCATGTTAAAAATCTATGTCTCAATGTGTATAATTTTTGTTGATTGTTATTTTTCTTTACACATTACTTTATCGACATTGATCAGTAATCACAGTATTGATTTATTGCTACTCGATAAACAACTATATGACTAAAGTTTGAGATTATAGTATACATTTCACCGAGTTGAATTATATGTTTGAAATTGTTGTTATATACATCTGGGAGAATTTGGGACTGTAGGATAATTGAGAACCAACTGATTCACCTCTCCATATCATTTATTCTAACAATTAGTTATGGCAAAGAACGTTGATACACCAGTTTTTGTGAACATCTATGAGGAGCCTCAACCCGTATTCAAACTACATCTTAGAAAAGTGGCTGAGATTGATATGTCTGGTGCCCTATCCACTATACCTCATGGAGTGATGTTGATTGAGTATGTTTGGTCTTATATGCATTGTAGAATCAAAGAATTGGGAGATGAAGCAATATGGAAAAAATACAAGGATATGTGCATCAACGAAGTATTTAAAGACGAACAAAACATCTACAGGAGAAAGGTTTAACTTATGCAATGGACATACCCAATAAATTCCAAACCGATTGGATTTTCTATGTGATAAGCAGAGTGCATGATCAATTCATATGGTTGGATAGAACATAATATTTTGAAGACAATGATTCATAGGGTTATAGGATTTTGAGCGCAAGGTTTTGAATGTACATTGAGAATGATGGCTACTCATCTAGTCATTGAAGTTACCAAACCCAAAAAAGATGGAAGAGCTATGAAAATTGATCACATTATAGATAAGGAAGTTATTTTTTTATCCATGGTGATAAATTAAAAATTTTAGCAGTTGAGTCGAGTTGATAGTGTGTCTGGTGGTGCTATTCATGCTGCCTATCAGATTGTTAAGAATGATTCATCATATGATATATGTGAGATGATCATAAGCCAGTTCTTGACAAACATGGAAAGGATAAAGAGAGATCAACAAAAATCATTAAATTATGGAGCCCTATTGGTATGTATGTTCTTCTATGTTCAAAAATTCTTCCCCGGTAGAGGAAATATTGTATGGTCAAAGGACAAACTGGTAATCATTCAGATAAGTGAATCCATAAAGGAATTAGGGAATAACTTGAATAATTTCATGTGGGGTTATTTCAAATATTTCCATTCTAGAATGCATAAACGAGAAATGATTCTAGTTATCATTGTAGAGAAGTAAAAGAATGATATTTGTTTTCTAGTAGACACTGATTCATGTATTGTACAAGTTGTGGAACCTAGAGCACATTGGATTCCTCCTATGGGTTATGAAGTTGAGGGTGATTTAGTAACATTGCATGTTGATGAGATATTGTCAAAACCCTTAGACAAACAGACACAAAGATTTGGAACCCATGATGAAGCAGTTTCTGAAATTTAGAAGGAATTGAAGAAACTGGTCATTGAAAGGAAAAATAGGAGAATGATATCTAACCTAGAGAAAAAGATTGGAAGTAGTGATGTAGGAACATCATGCACTTCTGCAACCATAACTAAAGCTAAGAGAAAACAAAGAAAACCAACTACTAGTGAAGTAAAGTCTCAATTGGAATCATTAAGGAATAAAATTCAAGACATTTCTACTCCTAAGAAAACTTACAAGAGAAAGAGAAAATCCACAGAGGTAAAATATGTTCAAAAGGATAATGATGAAGAATGGACAGAATCAAACAAGGATTTTTAAACCAAAGAAGAGTGGTGAAACAAATAAGGCCCCTTCAATTGATGATATTGAAAAAGGTATTGTGGACATTGGTATACTTACTACTGTTGGCAGGAGATACAATTTGGGGAGTGATGAAGACAAGAAGAAGATAGAAGATGCAATTCTGTATCATTTTTCACAAATTTTATAGAACACCTTTAGAGATCCATTATTGCATCCCTGATGAGTTGTATCAGTTGATTGATTCTAGATGGAGCAATGATTTACAATTGGGTGGAGAGATTATTGAAATAGAACTTATCCAAGTGCAACCTAAATTGAGTGTTGAAGATGCAAAGATAATGAATACTGCTCACAAGAATAAATTCAAAATCAAGAGAAGAGAAGCTAGACTTTTAATTGATGACACATAGGGTGTACCTAATGAAACTATTGAGACATGGAAGAAGCTACTATAGATAAAGGAGGTAGCAGCACAAGTAGAACAAGTTCAAGCATAAGTCAATGAACCAATGCAGCTGGGAGATGATACATTTTCTGTAGATCAGTTAATTGGGAATGTTTTTCTTGATATTTTTAACTTGGTGAAGGACATTGGAACACAAAAAATACGTCTATCACAAATAGGTGAAGATGAGATTGAATTTGTAGACATAACAGACAAAGAGGATTCATCCTCACCATTGCCTATGGAGTAAATAGTTGAGGAAATGATTTCTAAGAAGGAAGAGGAAGTTGATCCAGAAGAATTAACAACCACACACGTCAATATATCAGAATTAAAACTTAAGGAATTGATGAAATTTTTAGAACAATTGAGAATAAAGGTTGTAAGATACAAGGTGAGAACAAAGAAGAAGAAGATAAGAGTATTAATGCAATCCAGAGATATCCTAGCTGAGTTAGTGCCTGAGGTTGAATATGATGAATTTGATACTCCTATTGATCAGATGGATACTCTTATAAAGCCAATTCTAGATCAAGGTCTAGATTTGTAGTCATCTATAGTGAAGCTTGCAGAGGAAAGATTAGAGAAGAAGATGATAGGTAAATTGATGGAGAAGATTACCATAGATAGGATAAAATTGTCTTATTTGATTAAGGAAGTTAAGACTAAATTGACTGAGGTAGGTCAATTATTTATCAAAGTATCCAGGTATCCTAATTTTGATGAAGTTTTGGAACAAAGCAGAGATGAAGCACAAAAGGAGTTGGAGAACTTAAGTAGTCAGCTTGATCCATTGTTGAGTTCAGTAACTACTTATAGTATTTAGGTCAAGCAAATTTCTCACAAGGTTAAGAAGATTTAGAATGAGAAAGAGAAGAGAATGATCACTCTACTAGAACTTCAATCAATCTTATCCCATACAATAGAGGTGATGCAACTTAATGTGAAGACGTCATAAGATATACTTTTCTTACTTGACATGAGCACACTAGATAGCATGGAAGAGTTTGCTTCTAGTTTGATTGAGAAAATTATTGCTATGAGTTACTTGTAGAAGGTATGTGAAACATCCGTGGATTCAACAAAGACAAACTTCAAGGTGATCTTTGACAGGATGTAAGTAAGATTTTTTTTGAGCATACATATATTTTAGTTTTTATACCTTTGTCATTGTTGTCAAAGGGGGAGTATATATGCATGGTATATGTATGGGGGAGTATATGCATGTATGGAGAGTATATGTATAGGGAGTCATAAGCTGATATTATTATTGGATGATTGTAAGTAGTTAGCATGTGTTTTCCATCAATGCCAAAGGGGGAGATTATTGTTATTGTGTTGGGAGATTGCTAGATATTGAGGTGTAGTCATAAGGAGTCACTTATTTAGTTGTCATTGATGGAAACTAAGTGGAAAATAAGTTAGTAAATTGCAACTAAGTGAGTAAAATCATGACATTCTATAGGTGAAGTGAGTGCAAATAAGTGATTACAGTCATGATATACTACATGTGAAGCGAATATATAATCGGTAAGAAAGTATTATAGAAAAATGGTTAAGTCCAGAAGATTGATAGATAGTGAGAACATCAATTTGGTGGTGATCATGGTAGAAGTGGAATTATGAGGAGCGGACATAGATACAACTTCAATAGCTTAGATTACAATGTGGTTCCATCCAAAACTCATTTGGTTGAGCGGTGAGATAGTTTTTATTGTCGCAATCATTAAGACAGGTAGACCACTTATGTTCTTGAGTACCAGTCAGTAGATAACAAATTGGTGAGCAGTAAAGTATGTGCAATCATTTCTAATGATATGATGAAGCGGAATAAAGGTTATACATTCAATGTTTTGATATTTATGAGATCGACACAAACATGTAAGATAGATTTGAGGTGTTGCATTGGAGAAGTCAAAATGTGTTTGACTACTTTGAAGATGTAACTAGAAGATCTTATCTTGACCTAAAACGGTCATGATAAATTGTTTTATTCATTGATATTATCAATTTAAAACATGGTTCTTTCACAGTAAAGTAGGTTTCAGATCATTTTTAAGTCGGTGGAAGATGTTTATATATAGGTGTAATCACCCTAATTTGGTCTACTCTAAACATAGACCCTATTTTCCCTAAATGTGATCATACGCTCAATTATGTCAATCCAACTATTCAATTATTGGCATAATTCATCAAAATCAAAATAATCTCTTAAATCAAAGTGATTTCATCACTACCTCACATTAATTACCTTGGCCTATTAAATCAAATCAACCCCATTAAATCCTTGGCTAAAGTAATTAACTAAAGGGAATTAATAAAACTCTCAAAATACAACTCATCACTTGCACATGGAAAGTAAATCCATGGACCAATGAGAGTTCACTCACATGGATCACCAAAGATTCAATCCTCACCTCTCCTCATAAATCAATATCAAACCTTAATTTCTCAAATTATTCCATCGAAGAATTGAATTTTGAGCTCAATAGGTCCTAATTTTTAGAATTATAATTGCACTCTTATGTCGTTCATTTGGTTTCATGAATTCATAGCTAATTAGATAACTCTCTCATTTGTGCTTAATGAATCATTTTAGCTTGAATTGCATGATAGATAGTTTGTATTTTATTTGAATCTTCCATTCTAGGACTAAATGTGTCATTGATCTTAAGCATAATCTTAGGGCAAATTTATAGGTTAGATCATACTCTTTCTAGATAGGAAGCAATATATCAGTTTCCTTTGGTTTTCTATTTTTAAATTGAATTTTATGATTCTAACCATTGATATAATGACATATTGAAGTGTTGTGCTGCAGCTTGCAGGTACAATAATCACAAACACATTTTTGGCACCCATCGTGGGGCCAAGCCCCAGATTTTTATCTATTTTTGAGCTAATCATTAACTATTTTATTCTGGTTTTTTAATGCAGACTCACATTTAGAAGGAAAAGATTGCATTTAGAATCCTGGATCACATCTGGTGAATTGAGGATCGCATCCTAGATATCTTCACTCGCATCCAGTAAAGGCTCAAATCTAGTAAAAGGGGGATCACATTTGGGGTAAAGGATCGCCTTTAGGATCTTTCATCGTATTAGTAATTCTTCGATCACATTTAGTAAATAACGTCGCATTCAGTGATTTTCAGGATCACATTTGGTTGGTTTAATTGCATAACTGATTGATTTCTTTACTAATCAGCTAACCTTGGGTGTTTTTTATGGATGTGATCTTTTGGAAGCCTAAATAGTGCTTATAGGACATTGTGAAAGATCTCCTTGGCCAAAGAATGGAGCAAAAATAAAGCAAATTTCTAACATGTGGTTTTGTAGGATGCCTTCAAAAGATCAACTGGACTTATCTTACAATTTGAAACTTAATACAATCTCTCTTTGATTCATAATTTGAGTAGAGATGTATGCTCTTATCCTTTTGGAAAATCAAAACCTCAAACCTCAAATTAAGTTTTGAAAATAAATTAGGGAAAATGAACAAATTACTTGGTTAGTTTCTTTTCTAGGAATTTAATTGTCAAAGTCAAATTTAGTTCTTAATCCAACTAGAGGATTGTGCTCTTTCCCCAAGTGGAAAATCAGAAACTCAAGATGGGGGATTAAATGATTGAATTCCATAATTCGAGGGAAAGAACCTTGTCTTGTGTGTTTGATAGGGGAAAATGACACGGATAGGAGAGTATGCTCTTCTTCTTCTTCATGAAGAATCAGAAATCTAGACTCCTAAGTCGCCAATCCTCTTTATTGCTTTGAACTTTAGAGGGCCTGCCAGTTGAGGGAAAAATTTCTTGTGAACGACCCAAGTGAGGACAGGCGCGCCAACCCTTCCATCTCACTATAATCAAAATGCTTCCTTGAGGTTTAAATATCAGAAGACGTAATCGGTTTTGTCCTTAGAATTTTGACTATCATTCCTTGGACATGCTTGGATGTGTGTAGAGAAGAGCCTCTTGAATATTTCTTGTGAGACTACCCTCATCTAGGTACTCATAGGGCTATACGCCTCAACTTTTCCTTGTGCAATTCTATGGGGGACAGTTGTGAATGGATGCCCAAAATAGACACTTTGTAGTAATGACCACATGATTCACCCCTGAAAGGTGAGAATTTTTGTTCAAGGAGGATAGTAACCTCCCCAAGATACTCATCATTTTGTGCCCTCACTTACGTTTGGAGTCGGATAATACGATATCATGACTGAAGCCATTGCGTGCTTGGTGATGTATGTATTCTGATTAGCATTTGAGAGTGTACCCAAGTCTAAGAGAAAATATTTTCATGCTATACCATTGGTTTAGGGAATATGTGTGTTTGGTTCTTAATAAACATGTTTGATGTGTCAAAATTGCAAATAACAAGATAAATCCTCTCAAAAAAACAATAATTTGATAGTCATAGACATTTTGCACTACTTCAGACACTCTGGAATTCCTTAGAAAGACCTTGGAATCAAATGAATTTCCATGTCTTTCCAAACAAAGTGTTAAAATTTCAAAATTCCATCAAAAGGTCCCATTTAGGATCCTGGGTCGCATTTGGTCAAAACATAATTGAATCCTGTAAACAAAGTCGCATTTGGTCAATCTTAGATCACATTTGGAAAACAATATTGCATTTAGGAAGAACAAGCTCACATAAAAGAAATATAGGATCTCATCCTGTCAATTGCATCTAGGATAGAGGGTATTTGCACACATGTCAGAGTAAAAAACTTGGTAGCTTTAGATACCCTTTTTTCTTGTCAGTCAGACTCTGTTGTTCTTTCTTGTCCACCTGATGTTATTTTTCAGACGAATTGAAAGTCTACCTTGCATGTTCTTTAGGGTTGTCTCAATTGGTCCCAAATCATTTTGTCACTTTAATAAACAAATATTCTTGATTCCCAACTCACTATCAGGGCATTCTAACCCTCTGACGCTGGAGTCAATCACTTTCAAACATCAAACTCACATTCACCACAACTTGGACAAACACATTTAGACAATTTAGA
Organism: Thuja plicata; assembly: GCA_018584345.1. NCBI lineage: Eukaryota > Viridiplantae > Streptophyta > Pinopsida > Cupressales > Cupressaceae > Thuja > Thuja plicata. The sequence goes on along the minus strand of MU228536.1, from coordinate 1,761,044 downwards.
AATTTGTTTTGGAATTATTGGAACAATTTTGATGAGATTGATATCCATATTTAATGGTTAACACAAGAAGCAAACAATATCTTGCTGAAAATTCAGAAAGACCTTTAAAATTTCTTAAATTTCAACAAGGAGATACGTCTTTAACAAACCCTCATTTTGATCAAGACTCACCCGACATGGATGTACCTAATAGAGAATGGAGTGTTGCCTTTGATGAATATGACCAAGTTGATAACCAAGATGAAAGAGAAATTCAAGAAGAAAGAAATCATGACCGTCCTTTGTTTCACTCGGATAGTGATGAAGAAATATCAGAATAAGAATACAGTAAACTCAAACAAAGTAGGAAGCTTCAAAAGACCTTGGAGAAAATCATTGAGGAAGACAAAGAAAAATATTTTCTCCACCTGGCTTCTCTTGGGGTCAAACTTCCTAAAGATTATTATATCGAATGATTGAAAGATGAAGAGATACAAACACCTATATCAATACTCTCTAAACAGCTATATCAGATGCAAATAGAACTCACAATGCTTAAGAAAGAGAAGATTAAATCAACCAAGAAATACTCATTGTAACACATATGTCCGTTCTCATCCAGTAAGAACTTGCAAATGGTGCCTTTCCCACCAAACACGACAAGACAAAAGTATGAAAAATACATGGGAGAAACAGATCCTCATGATCATGTGAGAGAATTTTGCACATTGAGTATCAAATTTATGCACGAACCAACGTACTTGATGAGACTATTTCTGGCAAGTTTAGGAGGACAAGCCATGGAATGGTTTTCCAAACTCACACCTAACATACAGACATTTGAGGAGTTGATTCAAAGATTTCTCCAACATCACTCCTATAACATACAACACAATGTCACCATGATGTATCTTTGTAATACCAAACAACGAACAGGTGAATCCTTCACACATTTCTTGCAATGATGAAGGAAAATATTTGCAAGGTACTCAAGACAAATACCTAAATTGGAAAAGATGGATATCTTCATCAATAACTTAGTACCTGAAATGAACTATGTCCTACAAATGCAAGATTCTCCTAGTTTTGATAGAATGATTAAGAACGTTATTCATGCAGAAGAGGTTATGATCTAAAAAGGAGAAATCACACTTTCTAATGATATCAAATCCACTAAAAAATATAACAAAAAACCGAAATGGTGGAACAAGAAAAAAAATGTTGTTAATGATGGAGTGGTGGAAGATTCAAATATGAATGTTAAACCGATTGTGTTTAATCTTACAAAGAACCTACAAGAAAGCAAAGAAGCTAAGGCAACAACAAAAATACCATGAGCAAACAATGATACCAAAAAGAATAAGTTGTTGGTGTCTATACCACAACAGACATTTAATCCATTGGGAGAACCTCTTGAAATGGTTTTGAAAACTCTCTTAGACAAGAAAATCATTACTTTATCAGAGTCAAAACCTTGGGAACCGGAAGTAAAACCAAAATAGTGGAACGATAGTTCCTATTGTGAGTTCCATAAAAATAAAGGACATAAGACCAATGATTGTGTCAAACTCAAGCACGTTATACAAGATCTCATCAATGGAGGCAAAATCAAAGTGGAAGGGAACACATCTAATGAAGATCACACGACCTATAATAAACCATTTCCTAACTATAAAAAAGGAGAAGCCTCTAAAGAAAAAGGAAATGAAGTCAACTACACCTATTCTCATAATGATAATTTGATCAATATGTTGGACATAAAGAATGAATCAATCAATGTGATCACTATCAAAGGTGTCAAGGACAAGTCGGCACACTCAAATGCAGTAACACAAAGTCAAGCACAAATTACGATCAAAGGGGTTAATTCCTCATCCAAACATGCAACATCATCCAAACCACTTGTTGTCATAATTCCAAAACTAGCAACGTCAAGACAAATTCTTCCCATACAATTTGCTAACTATAACTTGGTGGACCAATTGCAAAGAACCTCGGCCCAAATATGTATATTTTAGTTGTTAAAAATATCCTTAGTGCATAGGGAAGTTCTTGAACAAGCCCTACATTTAGCTAACAATCCAAAGGACATAGATGTAGACAAATTCCAGGAAATCGTTAATCACATATCAGCTCCACATTACCTCTCTTTTTCAGAAGAGGATGATAAATATTTGACTCATCCCCATAATCAGCCTCTACACATTGAAGTTTTGATCCACAAACATCGTGTAAAACATGTATTGATAGATGGATGCACTCTCAATCTGGTCAAAGAATTGGGTCTTTCATAACACACAATTGATTCAAGAAGTAAGATAACCATCAAGGCCTATGATGAGGAAGAAAGGTCATCCAAAGGACTAGTTGTTTTACCAATAAGAATAGGACCAATAGAACGAGATGTGATTTTTTAAGTTCTTGATCTACCACTAGCCTATACCATATTATTGGGGAGACCTTAGATACATGAAATGTAAGTGGTGACATCTACTTACCACCAATGTATCACATTCCCACACAATGGAGTAGAAGTAACAATTCTTGCATATTAGAGCTACACTTGCAACAACATCAAGGAAGATATTATGGTTCCTCACAACAAGGAAGTTCCAAAAGAGTTCCCAGCAAAAACCTCTAAAGACATGGTGATGAGAAGCTTTGGAAAAATGTTAAAACTTGAAGAAACTAGCATGGGGGAATACAAATTGGATACAACGCCATCCTTGGCTAACATTCCTGTATCTCCAAGATCATATGGGAGACCCTACCCATCATTTTCACCTTCTACCTCAAAAGGAAAAGTTATTCATGAACCCACTGGCATGGTTAGAGCCTCAACTTCTCAAGAGGAAGAAAAAGAAGATAAAATAGTCTTGGCATGGCTCTATAAAGGGGGAAAATGGGAAAATGAAGTAAAACATGTTGAGATATCTCCCAAAAAATATGGAAAAGGTTATGATCTTCTAAAACAAATGGAATAAAAAGGGAAAGGACCTTTAGGAGATAAAGATAAAGGACTCATTGAGCCAATTCATATGGAATTCAGGGACACTAAGGACAAGATAGGATTAGGTTTCAATAACAAATCATAACATCCTTCCTCTAGAGATGGTCCAATATTTGATAAAGGAAGTGACGAAGATGAAGAAGAAGCTAAAATCATACCCTAGACATATGAAAGATTACTACACATAGGTATTGAGAACCCATAATACTAAGGAGAATGATATGTACCTACTTTTGTTGAACAACTAGAACACCACGTTTCTTTTTTGTCACGAACCAATGTCCAAGAAGTAGAAGAGGAAGAAGAAGAAGATTCTCTAGGATCTCAACAAGAAGAGGAATACCATGAAGAAACCCCTCAAGAACAAGAAGAAGACATAAGCAGGAAAGAAGAAGCAAGTATCTCAAACACTCTTCAAGAGTTATCTTATATAGGAAAACAACATGATATACATCCTAACTAGGGGTAACTAGTGACAATTTCACATGTCTTGGATCTACCACACTTTGATTCACAAATGGCCAATAGGGTACACCAGATCACTATTGTTGAATTTCTAAATTGCTCCAAATGACAATATCTTTGACTCACATGATTATGAATGGGATCAAATGTATGATGCTATCATGGATATTGAGGTAGATGTAATCCATAAATTTTCACCTTTACTGGAAAGAGGAGAGAGTTCTAATACTACCCACAATACAAATTTTGTCACAGAATTGGATAAGGTGGTGATGCCTAGTATAATTGATGCAGAAATAGGCGTCTTAATTGGACAAGAGGAGTACCAAAGGATATTAGACAACTTTGATAGAACAAGAGAGAGAGAGAAGGATAAAGCTCAAATGAAAGGTCACTAGAGTTAGGTTCGCATAACACTAACATCGACTATAATAATGATGATCCAACTCTTAATAATCTAAAAACTATAGAAACTAACCAAATGGATCTTGTCTTATCAGTTAATAGTTTTGACACTAACGTGGTGATGTCCTTAGAATCCTCTGAATCACTATCCTTGGTAAATCTTGAACTGATTGATTGGACAGACTCAGAACATACTCCTATAATGAAATTTCCCAATGAATACACTTTAGCCTGCTATCTGAATGCTTGCGAATCCTATCCCTCTTCCACCAATGCAAGGGGCATGAACCTAACAGAGGAGGATATCAAGTTTCTTAGTCAAAAAGTGAAAAGTTATAAGAAGAAAAAAACTGATGGTGAAAACCACGTTGTGGCAGTATCAGAGTCTAAAAAAGTAAAAATAAAAGACGTATCTAATGGTGAAAACCTCTCAGAGGTGCCAAAAGATGAGATTCTTGATATCCTCCCTGTTGTCGTAGATTTAATATGGTTCTTTAAAAACACTCTAAGTTTTTCTATTAAATAAATATTTTTATTCATTTATTTAATTTTTTTGGTCTTTTAATTGTTTTTGCTTTTATTTCTTTTTATTTTAAGCATTTGATAATATATTTATTATATATTATTAGTACTCCCACGTTTTTCCTAGTTGATTTTATAATGTTTTCACTCTTTACATGTTAAAATTAATGCAAATAATATAAAGTTTTATTTTATTTAAACTACCTTTAGGGGAGGATGCATTAGATTTTTCATCAAAATATAATGTAAATTACATCCAAGTGCTCAATGATTTAAGTGGGCAGACCTTTGTGCTAGCATTGCATATTTATATGTAATAAAATGTCAAAATACATTTATAACCTAAACTATCGATGGTTAAGAAGTCGGACATTTTATTCAAAGTTATATGTTTCATTACATAACATGTAAAGTTCAATAAAAGAGAAGAGATTTCCACAATCCATGAAAATAACTATTAAGAATTTTTAGACTTGATTATGTTGTAAAAAATTTTGCATCAAATTTATAACACAATCAAATCCAAAAACTCTTAATAATTATGTAAAATTCAATGAAACATTAACCTCAAAGGCTTCAAAAATTCCCGATCATTGTTTTTATCGGGCCTTTGTTTTCTTTTTATCTATGACTTCAGCGTTGAATACCAAGATTTCTGCATTGAAACTCCAGTTGGGAGAACCCTCGAACATGGAAATATGGACACAACAACAAGTTTTGTATTGATCAAACTCAAGTTAACTGAAAACGCCAATGGAGATGTGGAAATGTCGAGTCATTCTGAGCCTTAATCAACGTTTTTGCAATCATTTGGTATTTTGAACAGGTATCCAACTTCATTTTAATGCTCACGTCTCCACTATCAGTAGTCGTTTTTGCTTTTCTTGGTTGATTATTCCTTTTTTATGAGAGCCGTTTTTGCAAAATTAGTGGTCATTTTTAATAAAAACAACCATTTTTGTCCAAAATCCCTGAAAGTTTTTAAGTTTTCTTTCCATGATTAGCTGCGGCTAGGGTTTATAATGACCATTTTTGCAAAAAAAAAAATGTGATGATTTCTGCCATTTTGTAAGTCGTTTTTTTCTATAGAATGGGTATTTTTAGCATGAAATGTGGTTTTCTTGAAGTTTATGGTGGACGTTTTTATCAGTTAATGGGTCATTTTTGCATTTCAGTAGTTTTTTATATATATTTTGGGTCATTTTTATGAAAATTATGATTATTTCTGCCCTTTCAGTAGCTGTTTTTTTGTTAATAGTATGGTTTTTTCTTTGTTGTAGGTGGTTATTTCTACCAAAATCGTAAATGTTTTTGTAGTTTTCTTTTCAAAATGAAGTCATAGGCCGATTTCATAGAGGTTTTGATTCATTTCCATTAGGATTTGTGTTCCATGTTGAAGTGATCTAAAAATCTGCAAGTTCTAAAAACTACATCTTCAAAAATGATCCTAAAAAGTAGAATTTCCCATCTATTTGTAGTCATAGCTTGTTTTGTTACATGCGTACATTTACCTTGAAAATCAGCAGTTGTCATGCCCATTATTAGCAAAATTATGAAGAAAAGCTACAACATAGTTGAAGAATGTGTCTTCATGCATAGTTGTTCCCAAAAATGATGATTGCAAAAATGTGTCATCATATGCTATCCTTCACGAAACTCAATGTGCGATGCCTCCAAAAAGTTCCATTTACAAGCCTTCACTTTTGCCAATTTCGGAAATTTTTAGGCTCTTTGCATATGCAACTACATGTTGCTCTGCATGCAATGGAAGATGCATTCTTACCCAAAACTTCCAATGTCACTTCTAGCTTTTCCCAAATTCAGAAGTTTTATACTCATTAGGTGTATTGCTGCATGTAATAAAAAAATGTAATTGTCTCAAAAAATTCCCTATTTTTCCATGTCCAGAGTGGAGGTTTTCATACCAACTACATGTTCAGTTACATGTAATGAAACATATAGGCATACCCAAAACTTCCATTAATGTCCTTTCCAAAATAGGAAGTTTTTACACCAACTACATGTTCAGTTGCATGTAGTGAAAAGTGGAGTTGCATCCAAAATCTCCTATTCCACTTAAGAAGTCTTTTATTTTTCTTATGTGGTAGGAAATTTTTCCCTCAACTGCATAAGTTGTTACATGTTTGAACTACACTTGCACCTTCATCTGTAGTGCACTCTAAAACCTCCAAACTGCATCCATGTCTCACAAAAAGCAACTTTTTCACTTCAGCCTTGTTTGAAGCCCAGGGTGCACAATGATATACCAAGTTTCAAAATCAAATGCTACAGTTGCTCATCTAAATTCAGAGAATCAATTTTCAGACACAAAGGAAAGATGAGATTCAAGCTTCATCAATTTTAGAATTCTTTCAAGATTGATTCCAAACAGGTGATAGCGAACCAATAAGAGGGATCATGGACGTCTTTCCAGTCATGGTTGAAAATGAAAAATCAATGATGCCACCAAATGCAGAGGTCAAAATGTTATTTTTTGCAGATGTTTCTACCCTTGTACAGATCTGAAGATTTCCAGCATTTGACAATCTGGTGACAAAAATCTCTTTGATAAGAGGTTTATGTAATAGGGGTCGTGTCTTGTCAAACACTTAGTTTATTTTTCTTCATGCATTCTGTAATATAGTTTTGATAGGTTACATGTAAAGCATAAAATTATAATTGCATATGTAGTCAAATATGTAAAGAAAAATTTTGCAATTACATAACTCATTACATGTAATCACATTACATAGGACTGTAATGTTGAATAAGTCAATTGCAGGTAGTTAGTTGTTGAATAAGTCTTGATTAGTTGGGTTTCTCCCACTTTTCTCTCTCAACCCCTCACCTATAAATAAAGGAGGGTGCTCATTATAATTTTAATCTTTATGCATAGCAAGAAAACTCTGGTGAGATTGTGCAAGTAAAAACTTTGCTTTCATTTGTGCAAGTCAACTTTGGAGTGAATAAAAATAAGGTATTTTCAATCTTTGAGTTGAGAAAGCTTGTGGAATTATTTGTGTTGCTATAAGGAGAACCTTGAATCTGATTTTGTATAGAATTTGAGCTATAACTGTCAATTTGAGTTACTTACAGTGAATTCATAGTCTTTGAGCTGTGATTCATAGTTGTATTAGAAGTAAAAAAATAAGTTCATGTTCTTTAAGTCTTTGTTCTTATCCTATTGCAACTTTGTAGTTTAAAATTATTTTGAGATAGTGTATAAGTATGTGAGCTTATATATATATTTCATACTATATTGTCAAATAGTACACTTAGAAATTAATCTTTTGGTTAATTCTGAGTTTATTGGTATTATTGCTTCAACTAGTATTTAAGTTTTTGGTTAGGTTCTAGTTGAGTTAACAACAATAAGAAGAGTCCCTCCCCTAATTTGAGAGAAGAGATTTATTCTCACATACTGTGCCTAAATAGTTTATTTTGAAAGTAGTGTGCTTACGACTACTTACAAAATATTTATCCAACAGCCCCCGAGCACTTTCAGGAACAATCTTTAGTCCTCATAGAACCAACACAACCAGTTAATCCGGGAATGGCGGAAGTTTCTCAATTTGTCCATCTTGCACAATCTCTTTCAAATGAAGAAAAGACACAATTCACTGAGCTCCTTAAAGATAAAAAGATCAAATTTACATGGTCTTATACTGATATGCTTGGACTAGATCTTGAATTAATAATGCATCACTTATCTATCGCTCCTGGGATAAAACCCGTCAAACAGAAACTAAGAAAGATGCACCCATATGTGGCATTATTGGTGAAAGCAGAGCCAGAAAAAATCTTAAAAGATGTATTTATAAGGGTCATTGCTTATGTAGGATGGATTTCTAATGTAGTTCCAATTACTAAAGCAGACAAGTCTATCAAAATTTGCACAGACTTCAGGGATTTAAACAAAGCTTGTCCTAAAGATGATTTCTCACTGCCAAACATTGATATGATTATAGATCTCATGACAGGATATGAAATCTATTCACTCATGGATGGATTTTCAGGCTACAACCAAATAAAGATCGCCCTTGAAGACCAAGAAACTACAACACTTACATGTGCATGGTGAACATTTTGCTGGAACATCATGTCATTTGGGCTAAATAATGTTGGAGCTACATATCTACGAGCTATGACGACAATCTTCCACGACATGATACATAAGAACATGGAGGGCTATGTGGATGATACCTTAGCCAAGTCAAAGATCATAACAACTCACATTGAAGACTTGAGACAAATACTAGATATAATGGAACAATTTCAACTAAGGTTTAACTCGAAGAAATGTGCATTTGCAGTTCAATGAGGAAAGCTCTTAGGATTCATTGTATCAGCTAAAGGAATTTAGGTAGACCCAGAAAAAGTGAAATCAATCATGGATATGTCACCTCCTAGTAACATAAGCTCAATGAGGACTCTCCAAGGAAGACTCCAATCAATCATAAGATTTGCGTCTCAACTAACGGATAGAGTGCAACCTTTCACAAAATTGTTACATAAAGGATTGTCTTTCAAATGGGATGAACACTGTGAAAATAACTTCAAATAATTAAAAGATTATTTGTCTAATCCTCCTATCTTAATGGCGCCTATTCATGGTAAGGAATTGTTATTCTATATTTCAGCCATGACTACATCACTTGGAGTATTGCTAGCATAAGAGGACGATACCAAGAAGGAAAGAGAAATTTATTATATCAGCTAGCCATTGGTATCTTATGAACTCAACTACAGTATAATTGAAAAGGCTTGTCTAGTAGTTTTTTTTGCATCTCAAAAGCTAACACACTACATGCTCTCGCATATAGTAAAACTCATTGCAAATATTGATCCTCTTAAGTACCTCCTGAGCAATATAACATTAATAAGAAGGCTAGTAAAATGGGTTCTAATACTTAGTGAATTTGATATAGAGTATGTAGATAGAAAGGCTATTAAATGAAAAGTGCTAGCCAATCAACTAGCTGATTCACCATTATAGGATGCCACACCATTGATAATAGAATTTCTCAATGAGACAATAATGCACTTAACATAATATCCATGCAAGATGTACTTTGATGGTTCTTTCACACATCAAGGATTCGGAGCAAGGGTATTGTTTATCACACCTCAAGGGTACAAGATACCTAAGACATACAAATTGTTGTTTCCATGCACCAACAATATCTCAAAATATGAAGCATTGGTAAATTGTCTCAAGCTCGCCATAGAATGGAAAATCATAGAGTGACATGTATATGGTGTTTCTCAACTCATAATCAATAAAGTAAATGGAGAGTACCAAACAAAAGATGAAAAGTTGATGCCCTATAACAGATGATCAGGGATTTGAAGTACTTTATGTTTACCACATTTCAACAAATTCCAAGATCAAAAAATAGAGTTGTAGATGCTATGGCAACACTAGCATCCATGTTACAACTGGAGGGACATCAATTCCTCTATGAATTCTTGGTGGAAGAACTATCATTTCCTGCATTTGATACACTTGAATCCCAAGTTATTTGTGTTTTAAACATCCAAAACCAATCTAGATATACCAATATAACTACCTATCTTAAGAATCAAACCTTGCCTAATGGCATGTCCAGAAATGAAAAATGAGCCCTAATTAGGAAAACATCATGGTCTGTACTCATTACTACTAACTTATATAGAAGAGGTCTTGACAGAACGCTAATTAGGTGTTTAGAACAAGAAGAGTCTGATCACACATTAAAAGAGGTCCATGAAGGTGTGTGTGGATCTCACTCGAATAGTTTCTCATTAGCTAAGAAACTCCTAAGGGTTGGGTACCATTGGCCTACAATAGAGAAAGATGCAGTTCAATATGCCAAAACATGTCAAAAATGTCAAACACATGGAAATCTTATCCATGCTCCAGTGAGGGAGCTCATACCATTTATCACACATTGGTCATTTCAGCAATAGGCCTTTGATCTTGTTGGACAAATCTATCCCAATTCTTCAAGTGGACTCAAATACATCATCACGACCATTGAATATTTCAAAAAGTGGGTTGAAGAAGTGCTGCAAATCAAAGCCACTGGAAAACAAGTTGCTATGTTCATCTTGAACTACATCATCTGTAGGTACGAGATACCCTCATCTACTGTAACAGACAATGGGGGGAGTTCAATAACCAAGACATTGAGGACCTTTGTACAGAGTTTCACATTACTCAACATTGCTCTTCAATCTATTATCCTCAAGGTAATGGACAAGATGATGCTTCAAACAAGAATATTCTAAAAATTCTACACAGAACTGTGAGCAAATCTGGCAGAGACTGACATTTACAAGTAAATCCAGCACTATGGGCTTACAAAACAAGCATCAGAACACCTACATGAGCCACACCATTTTCTCTTGTCTATGGCACAAAGGCAGTATTACCAATTGAAGTGGAAATTCCTTCTTTGCGAGTATCTCTCCAAGGTCTTGTCATAGACGAACAATACCACATAGATAGGCTTCAAGCACTAGAAATCTTGGATGCGTGCAGACAACAAGCATTTGATCACCTGAAAGTTTATCAAAAAAGGATGTCAAAAGGGTACAACAAGAAAATAAAGCCATGATATTTTCAAGTGGGGGATCTCATTCTAAGAGAGAATCCTAAGAATCAACCAAACAGAGAACAAAAAGGCAAGTTTGAACCCAACTGGCTGGGGCCTTATGTGATCACAATAGTTTTCAAGACATGAGCTTATCAGTTAGCTACACCTGAGGGAGATATTCTTCCTCATCCTATCAATACTCTACACTTGAAGTGGTTTTATGCCTGACATCTAGCTGAAGGGCTTGTACAGAGAAATTGATCCTGAGAAAATACCCAAAAAAGTGAAAAATTGATCCTGAAGAAAGCCAAAAATAGTGGAAAAGATAAAAATAAAAAATAGTGGAAAAAGTCCTGAAAAAAGGTATCCTTGGTGAAAACCTAGGAAGCAGGCGCCTTGATGCTACAAAAAAAGTGAAAAAGAGAAAAAGCACAAAGAAATTGAAAAATAAGAAAAAGTGCCTTGGCAAATAGGTGTCTTGGTAGCAAAAATAGAAATTTGTCGATTGGTGAAAACCTGGAAAACATGCATCACTTGTAATCAGCGCTCCATCTATCAATGCATTGCTTGCACCAATCCTTCACAATCATATATTTTCTATCAGTTGAATCTGAACTCTTCATGAATGTACTTTCCTTGCCTGGAGTTTGTCTACATTTGCGTCTTAGGGATAGACATTATGCACTGGAGGCATCTCTGCTAGCTTGTTCGGTCAGTAGTTGTTGGTTGTTGGGTCATTCTAGGTCCTTGTCTAGGAATTTTTTCCACTACAAATAGCATTTCTTCAATACTCGAATTTCAAAAACTTGGTCACTATCACAAACAAAGGTGCTTCTTAAACAAAACCTACTTGTAATAGACATTCTAATAGTATTTCTCAAAACTTTAATCCTACTAGTGTTTCTCAACACTTTAATAGAACAGTGTTTCTCAACACTCCATTGGATTGCAATTGCTGATATTATCTCTCACTCAGACCTAGATATACATTTCTTAATTCCAAGTTGCAATTGATGATTTCTCTACTGAGATTGAATAATGAATCAAAGGTGTTCCTAAACACCACATAAACACATCTAGACTGATCTTGGTTTGATTATGACTCTTTTCATGTTCTGATAATGTTTCATAGTAGGGGAATATAAATGGTCATGAGTTTTCTTTGTCTGATTATCAATTGTTGCTTCTTAAGTCTTCCGAGTTACTCCATGACATTTATTAAATGATAAAGAGTAGTAAGGACAAGGGAAATAATGTTTTCTTGGTTTTCAGTGTGTGGTGATTGCTTAAATGATCTTATACACTTCACCTAATCTGGATATTTATGATAAGAGCTTCCAACATGAGCTGATAGTCACATATATATCGATCCTTTTTATGTGTAAGATACGACAAGGTTGAATCAATTTCCTTGTTTGTTTCTAATCAAATTATAAGTAAGGCGTACGAAACATTATGTACCCAAGGATATGAAAATTAAAGGTCATTTTGGGTTACATATCTTACATTGCACATGAACATAAGGCAATTCTTAAAATCAAAAGGAGATAACTGACAAGTCATCCTGGCCTCTATGCCTTGATGCTTAGGTTATTTTTGACATTGCATCCAACTAAGGTAGTATTAATACTCTCATGATACTTCCTTGGTATCAGTGATGGTTGTACTGACCAACGATGTCTATTACACAAATGCCCTATGATGAAAAATTACTTGTGTAAAATGATTAGAGACAGTCCTAGAGGTTTGCATTTAGTTGCATTTAAGTTTTCATGATTCATTTGACAACATAAGTAATTGAGCTTAAAATGATTTTTTGATTTCATTCAAATCCAACTTGATTACTTAATCTATTTTACTGATATATTCATGTTGTTTCATATTCATAAGGTTGCATTCATTTTGGGGCCGAATGAGCAGAGGAGGAGGAGGAGAGCGTGGAGGAGGACAATCCCCAAATTTAAATTTGAATTTGGGTGGGACTGGTGCGGTGGGGGCAGAAGCTAGTCCTTCTATCTATAGGAATCTTGATGATGCTAAGGACAATGGGGAGAAAGGTATGGATCCCGATGCTGGACAAGCACCTGGGGACCCGGGGGGCGCCCATACTTTGTGAGTGAGTGGTTCAACTGGAAGGAGGAAAAAATGGTCTTCCCTCTTTGGAGTCAAACCCATGGGTAAGTCATCTTTACCACCTGTTAAGAACATTTCAAAACCTTCTCAAGGTAGCTTTGCCATTGCAGTCCCTGGCCAAATCATAGACCACACCATTGCAAGAATCGAAAATTCCCTGGTCAGAATATTTTTTTGTGTTAGGCCCAATATTGAGGTGGTTCATGCCTTTACCAGTAGGAAATGGGTGTTGAAAGGACAGGTGGATGTGGTGGCTATGACAAAAGGATGTTTGTCCTTTTTCTTGTCCTATGAAGAGGATAGCATGAAGATATTATGTAACAGGCCATGGATGATTTCTAAAAATACTCTGATCCTTCAAAAATGGTGTCCCAACCTTGTGTTTGAAGACGAGTCAGTGACCACATTTCTGATTTGGGTTAAGCTTCAGGGTCTACCCTTGGAATATTGGATGAAGGATATATTTATGGGGATAGCCAATTCCTTTGGTGAGTTGTTATCCATTGAACATGTCACGACATCAAGAAGAAGATTTACTTATGCTAGGATATGTGTTGGTATAATGCATGAAGCTGATATGCCTAAAAAGATAAGTATTCATTCAAAACTGGGATCTTGAGAACAAAAGATAGAATATAAATCTATCCCTTTTGCTTGCTTTAATTGTAAGAAAGTTGGGCACTGATAAATAAATGTCCGACTAAGGAAACTCAAAGAAAGATGAAGAAGTGGGTTCCTGTTGGAAAGCCTAAAGACAATGGGGAAGAAATTTCAAGGGGCCACTATCCAACAATGTGGGCCATAAGGATCAAACACGTATATAGAGGGCAAGGGCAAGGAGAATGGCTAGGCTAAAAATGGAAGTACAGAAAGTAATGAAATCCCACAATACCAAGAAGAGGACAAAAGTAATGGGGATGTAACATAGGGGGACATTAATAAGAGGCAAGAAATGATAATGAAGGAGGCTTTGGAAAAGGGAGAAAGAAATGGAAACTTGCATAGAATCCCTATTGTTAAGGAACCAAATGATGTCAATTATGAAGTGCAGGAACCAGAGTCCCCAAGGCCAAAACATTATGGAGAGGAAGAATCAGAATGGGAGGATGCCCATTAATGCATTGTTTTAGGACAAGGATCCTTAGAAGCTTCACAAAAGTCTCCTCAAGTGATCAAGAGTACTTTTCCAGAGATTCAAACCCTGAACTAGGGAGATGCAGATTTCATAAATTAGGCTTTAAAGGGATACCAAAGTGGGTAGGAGGATGGAGTAGGAGCCTCTAAGGATGCAAAAAAATCTAAGAGAAAGAAGAAGAAGGAGAAGGCTAATCAACCCACTACAAGAAGTATAAAAAATGGAGATGTGGGAGGGTTGATGACCTCTCCGGATAGACCATCTAATCAGAAAATTTGAGCCATGGAGGCTAAAAAGAATATAGCAGATGGAAGTCAGAAGACCATCCTAGAGGTAGGACCCTTTATTAAGGTATGAATATTATCTCTTAGAATATTAGAGAATTGAAAAATCCTCATAAGCAAGATCTCATTAGAAATATGATTAGAGATAATAGACCTGATAATTTTTTGATCTAAGAAACTAAAATGCTTAAGGAGAAGGTTGAAAAACTTAGATTTTTTTAAGAATGACAATATTTGTGGGGGGATTTTGAAGGAGCTTCAGGGGGTATTGCTACCCTTTGGAACTGTGATGTTATTAAAGGTGATGTTATTTTTCAGGGGATTAAAGTTGCATGTATCAGATTTAGTCATCTCAAGGATGGTACGTCTTGGGTGCTGACCAACATTTATGCCCCCAATACCAAAATTGGCAGAGATTCTTTTTGGGAGATACTTACCAATTTAAGGAGTTTTAGTTCCAAGGAGTGGATTATTATGGGAGATTTTAATACTCCCCTAAAAAAATTTGAGAAAAGGGGGGATCCAAACCAATTTGGACAGCAGATTGAACCTTATGAACTTCTTAGATGAGAAAGGCCTCCATGATGTGGATTTGTAGGGGATTAATTACACCTGGACTAATAGTATAAGTGGGTAGTGTATATGCTAGAAACCTACCTATTGGGAGCACGCTCAGACAAGCAAACGTTAGAGATATACATCAATAAATTACATTAACATATCTAAGAACATACTCTAAAATAAGATTTCCATCATAACTTTCGATGAGCTGAACAAGGGCACCCAATGCCTTGTTGATTTTCTCTTAGAGATGTTATGTGGGTGTGCTCTCCCAACACAATATCAAAATCCCACTTTGATTTCTTGCATGCTATGGATTGAAACCTACAATTTAAACTAATGGATGTGAAGAAGAGCTTAAGAACAAGTATGAGGAACTTGTCTCAAGCCTTCACCAAATGATGATGATGAATATGCAAACACTACACTTAAGATGGTATGCAAGAGATAAGAAAACTAGATTCAATCACCATTAATCCTAGCATGTAATATCTAGATTCAATAATGAACAAGAGCATGAACATGAAAAATGAACTAAGAATTCTAAAGCTATTTTAACATGATAACAATGCATAAAAGGGAGATGATTTGCT
>MU228536.1:1719718-1732638 GCA_018584345.1 Thuja plicata | reverse complement strand
ACTGTTCATCTTTCTTTATGCATATGTAATCATATCATACATTCCTTTTAGTATGTAACCATAATAGAAACATTCATGAAAATAGATAACACATGACACAAGATATGATATCGCAGAAAACTCCTGTCAGGAAGTAAAAACTGCGTTGGGGATTCTTATCCACAAAACTTCACTATCTGTAGATAAGAAGGGGCTGATTAAGGCTTACAATTGGTCACTTCTGATGACCTACCCTGTTAGGAGTATTACAGTGGAGACCTGTCAAGATCTACTTCATTTGAAGCTTTTGCAACACTGTTAAGTGTGCACTCTGTTAAGAGATTTGGAAAGAACGGTTAAGTCCACCTTCTACAAAAGGATTTTAGATGTGATGCACTTGTTAGAATGCAACTACATAAGTCTTTGATCTAATGATATATGAAATATTTAATTTATGATAACAGATCCTATAAATATTCATACATATAAGTAATCATCCTTCCATGATTTGAATAATACCTTTATCTGCTCGTCGGTAGCCTCTGTGTGTTCTTGATAACTGATGTACTCTGTTTATGATCTTTGCATGAATTCTGCCTTTTTCTCTTTAGATGCTCTTCATGGCTATCAATAATAAGAATTCATATGTTTACAATTGAGTATGAACATCTATTTATACTAGTTTAGGTTTGATTCTTGATTCATGCATCGCAAGTTAACTCTAGATCCAAGGTATACAACTTGACCTTGATCTTTAGTTAGATATGCTTTAGATCTGTTAGGATGCTTTAAAGAATTTACATAAAGCTTGCATGACTATCAAATTATGATTTAAAACAAAATAAAACTCTATAAATAGAATTACATTGCTTTATCCGTCATGTAAAAATTAGATCCATAATTTGCGGGTTCTGATGGTCGGTTTTCTTGGTCATCGATGTTCCTTTCTTGAACTTGTTGTCGAGTATGCCTTTTCTATTTCTGTCAGGTTAGTTCTGAAAACTGTGTCACCGGTGATGCTTGTGGTCACTGGTGATGCTTGTGGTCGTCGATGATGCTTGTGGTCTTTTATACTTAGCATTTTTCTCAAAATCTTTGTTCTGTCGGGAATGCTTGCATTTCACCAGTACTTGTTGTGGTTCGTTGGTAATGCTTGTTGTCTGCGGATAATGCTTTGTCAATGTTTTTCACTGAGTATACTAATGGAAAAATAATGTCATCACAAATTTGATGTGAGGATTGATAGAACAACTGACATCGGAAGGATGCATTCTGATGGGCCAAAGATTGATTGATAAAAATGGGAATTCAATGGCAATTGCTTGTGAATAGAATGATCATTAGGAAATTCAATCTATTTTCTGATTTGTTCGAAACATTTGTGATCACTGTGTCTAGAACAAAGCTCAGTGTTGATATGGTAAGCTCAATCATGCAGGAATTTTTATTACAGAGGTGGAAAATGGTCAAGGAACTACCTGCACAAATATGGGTAGTGACTTTTATTATGGAAGGTGATATAGGCTGCTTGGAAAAATGTGGAAACAGATGGTGGATCTGACTACACATGGTGCCTGAAACAAGTTTTCACCATGGTACTTATCCATTGCACCACCGAAGTGGTTTTCACAGATGGACGGACTTATTTTTCTTTCTCTTTTGCTTTTTTTATATTCTTTTCAAGATTTTGTATTTTTTATGCTTTTTTGATTTTATTATTTTTTAGCTTTTGCTTACTTTTTGAATGTTTTTGGATTTTCTGCTTTTCTAATTTTTTTGGATTTTTGAAAATTTCTATTGTACAACGGACTACTGACGGATTAAACATAGAAGCGCTTGAGATGTACAATATTTACAGGATCAGAGATAGGATCTCCCTCTGGCGATGCAATCTGATAAGTGTCAGAACCATACTTTGCTGTGACAATGAAGGGCCCCAACCAATTAGGCTCAACCTTTCCTTTCTTTTCACAGTTCTGGAGGTTCTTCATATTGCGCTGTAGGAAAAGATCACTAACCTCAAACTGACGAGGCTTGATCCTTTTATTGAACTGAAGGCAAAGGAGATTTTGATACCTGTGGAGGTGGTCTAGGGCATTGAGGCATCTCTCATCAAGGAGTTCTAGCTCTTGCAAGCGGGCAACTCTACATTCTTCTTCGAACAATAGATTCTTGAGAGAAATTCTGAGGGAAGGGAGCTCAATTTTGATGGGTAGAATAGCCTCAGTACCGTAAACAAGGGAAAAGGGAGTGGCTCTTGTGGGGGTTTGAATGGAGGTGCAGTAAGCCCAAAGAGCAGGGTTGAGGTGAAGGTGTCAATCGCGGCCAGCTTCATCAACCATTTTCTTGAGGATTCTAAGGATGGTTTTATTTGTAGCCTCAGCTTGACCATTGTTTTGCAGAAAGTACTTGGAAGAGGTATGGTGGGTAATGCTAAATTTCCTACATAGCTCTGTGACATCCTTGTTCTTGAAAGGTCCTCCATTATTAGTAACAATGTCTTGAGGAATGCCATAGCGACAAATAAGATAGTTCAAAATGAACTTTGAAATCTATTTTCCAGTAGTGTAGGTGAGAGGAACAACTTTGACCCACTTGGTAAAGTACTTTGTAGCAGAAAGGATGTATTTATGGCCATTGGAAGAATTAGGGAAAATCTGGCCAACAAGGTCGAGACCCCAGCATGAAAAAGGCCAAGGGGTAATGGTCGGCTAAAGGGATTGGGAGGGAGCGTGTATCAAATCATCGTGCTACTGACAAGGCACACATTTCTTCACATAGTTGTAGGCATCTTGCTCCATATTAGGCTAGTAATATACAGTGTGTAACAACTTCTTGGCCAAAGTAAGGCCACTAGAGTGAGCCCCATAGATTCCTTGATGTACCTCCTCCAAGGACATTTGTGCTTCATCAGAATTCAGACACCTTAAAAGAGTTCCATCGAAATACTTTTAGAAAAGGGTATCAGCAAGGATTGTGTATCGGGAAGTGTGGCGAATGAAGGTTTTATGTTGGTTGGGGGTTAAAGTAAGTGGGGTTTGTCCATCACGAAGGTAGGAATATAATTATTGGTACCATGGAGAATTGGGATCAGCAATTTCACACACCATTTCAGAATTTGGGTTGTCATAGGCAGGGACTGTAAGATTCTCAACAAGAAACTCACACCGTGCACTATGTTCTGGCATAGTGATCAAGGACCCAATTATTGCCATGGTGTCTACTTCTTTGTTGTTTGTGTGAGGGATCTATTGGAAGATTAGCTCAGTGAAATGTTCTTTGAGGTCTTCAACTATATGGCGGTAGGGAAGCAACTTGTCATCCTTTGTTTGATATTCATCCATAACTTGTTTGATAACCAATTGTGAATCACCAAGCACCAATAAATTGAGGATCTTCCATTGTATGTCCTGTCAGAGTCCAGGTACAAGGGCTTCATATTCTACAATTTTGTTGGTACAAGAAAATTGTAATTTATAAGATTTAGGGATGAGATCCTCTTTTGGTGTAACAAATAAGATTCCTACCCCCGATCCTTTCTGACTGAAGGATCCATCAAAATAAAGCTTCCATGGTGTACTCGGGGAAAGATTAAGGACTGATTCATCTAGAAAATCTATGATCAAAGAATTTTGACCGTCAGCAAGTGCTTCAGCTAACTGATCTACAATTACTTGTCCTTTGATAGCTTTTCAATCCACATAAACAATGTCGAACTCAATAAGGATCATGACCCATTTCGTTGTAAGACTAGTAAGAGCAGCACGTGCCAAGAGATATTTGAGGGGATCAATTTCGGCAACAAGATGGATCTTATGATTAAGCATATAATGTCATAGTTTTTGTGTATAGAAAATAATAGCCAAATATGCCTTCTCAATTAGGGAATAATTCAACTCATAGACAATATGAGTCCTACTGAGATAGTAAATTGCTCACTCTTTACCAGTATCATCTAATTGTGCCAGGAGGGCTCCCAATGTGACCTCTATATCAGACATGTACAAAATCAGAGGATGACCAGTAACAGGTGGTACCAACATAGGTGGATTAGCCAGATATCCTTTCAGCTTCTCAAATTCATTTTGACATAAGCAATCCCACTAAAAATTGATATTCTTATGCAGAAGATGAGAGAACGGATCCACCTTATCTTCCAGTTGTGACATGAATCTTTTGATTGATTGCAATTTTCCTTGTAAAATATATAATTTATTTAATTTTTTGGGTGGTGGCATCTCTAGGATCGCTTTCACTTTCTTTGGATCAACTTCTATTCCACGTCGTGACATAATGTATCCCAGCAGCTTACCAGATTGTACTCCAAAAACACACTTCTTAGGATTCAACCTAAGCTTATATTTATCCAATCGTACAAAAATGGTAGTAAGAATAGGAATATGTGATTCCCTTGTTTTTGATTTGCCTAAAAGATCATCCACATAATCTTCCATGATGGCATGTAAAAGGTCATGAAAGATGGTAGTCATTGCTTGTTGATAAGTGGCTCCGACATTTTTAAGGCCAAAAGGCATCACCTGATAACATAAGGTGCCCCAAGGCATTGTGAATGTGGTTTTGTGTTGGTCTTTTGGTGCTATCCCGATCTAATTGTAACCTAAGAATCCATCCATAAGCGACAACATTTCATGTCCTACCGTCAAATCCACTATAATGCCAATATTTGGGAGTGGAAAATCATCCTTGGGACATGCAAGGTTTAGATCTCTGAAATCAGTGCAGATGTGAATTCCCCCAAAAGGATAACCTACTGGTACAATATTAGAAACCCATTTAGGATAATCTATTGGTCTGATTACTTCAGCATCCAACATTTTCTGAAGTTCTACTTTGACTACCAATGCGACTTGCAGATGCATCTTGCGAAGTTTCTTCTTAACAGGTTTTACACTTGGGTCTACAGCAAGATGATGCATGACAAGATCTGTGTCTATCCCAAGCATGTCCTTGTAAGTCTAGGGAAAGTTGATTTTGTGTTTATGCAAGAATGTTGTCATGTCTTTCTTTTCCTGATCACTAAGAGAAACTGCAATGTAGGTGATGTGTGGATCTGCTTTTGTGCCTAGGTTGATTGGAATAGTATCTTCAATGATCATAAAGGACACTTCTAGTTTTGAAGATATAAATGAAAAGTCATCCTCTCCCTCCTCTAGCACCTTAGAAAGGTTTTCACTAGAGGGAGCGTCCTTTATTTTATCTTTTTCTTCATCCAAAGGTGCCTGCGAGAGGTTTTCACCAGAGGATGTATTTTCATTTTTTATTTTTTTCTTTTTCATTTTTGTTACTAAGAGAGTTGAATTGGATACCAAAGTAGGCTTGTTCACTGTAGTGAATCTAATATTCATATTCTCATAGATTCTTAAGTCCAAAGATGGCTAAAACTACCTCATCTAAATCACAAACATCCAAAGCTGGTGGTGAGTCTTGCTGATCCCAGTCAATTAATTCAGGGTTTTTGAGGGGTAGACAAGGGGATGAAAGGTTGGCTTGGGTGATAGTGAAGACATGGTGATTTTTTTTTAGGTCATCTTCAACATAGTGGAAAGGAATTTTGAAGAACTCTTCCTCAGTATCTAAATCTGAGGTAGCTAGACAATAATCCTTAGCGAAGTTAGTCTTGGTCTCTATGGAACCCAATCCATGTCCTTTAGGATAGCCATTGGCTGTTATGATCTTCTTCTTACCTGTTTCATTAGCTCCAAGGCCAGTACCATGATATCCCATTCTTTTGACAATGGGAGTAACCTTAGAATACTTTGCTTTGGGGAAAATTACAGGTCTTTCTTCTTCATCACTATAGAGCCAATCAAGGACATTATATTCCATGTGTTCATCTGATAGGGACCCCCAATGTTCAAAAATAGTTGATTTTCAGCGTATAAGCTCTTTTTATTTAGAGGGGGGTAATGGTGATGGTCTTCCATAAGACTTTGGAGACAAAGGGAGTTGCCCAATACATAGAGCACTTTCAAATTTATACTCTCCCATGCCTTGATCTGTAAACATGGCCTTTGCTTCAGATGAGGGTTTGTCTTCAATGACCTTGTCTTCAGTAACTTTTTCCTTTCCTTTGGATTTCTCAAATGGTGTTTCTGATGTCTTTTATGGAACCAGTGGAGTGTTTGAAACAGGGGTTTCTTGATTAGAATATCGGCCAAACTCATTTAATTCACAATAGTTAGATTGTTTGCCTTCCAGTCTCTTTTAGTATTGAAAGGGATCAGGATCTCCACGGATTGTGATTTCTCTACCGTGATGTGGGAAATTTAGACATTGATGATAAGTAGAGGGTACACCTTTGATAGCGTATATCCATGGTCATCCCAGCAAGATATTATAAGGTAGATCTAGATCTAGTACATGCAAAATAGTTTCAATCATGGTTGGGCCCACTTGTAAGGGTAGTGTGATTAGACCCTTTCTTTCTCACTCATGATCATCATTGGCCTTTATTGTGATTCATTTGTCTACATCTATGAGGTCCTCAGAAAGACCAATATTATGAATCATTTTCAATATGCACAAATTCAAGCCAGATCCACCATCTATAAGGATTCATTTTATTCTTGTGGATTGGATTTTTCCTTCTATATGGAGGGACTTATTATGATGTAGGTCAAGACCATGAAAGTCCTTATTAGTGAAGACAAGATGTTCTTGTGCGGCTAAGTTCCCTATCATAGCTTGGAATTGCACAATGTTGATGTTCTTAGGAATATGGGATTCATTTAGAGCTTTATCAAGGATTTATCTGTGAATTGGCGAGGCTGTTAGGAGCTCTAGAATGGATATTTATGCAGGCATCTTCCCTAACTGGGCCAATAGGTCATAGTGTGAGGTAGGCTGAGAAGCGGTAGATGGTGCAGCTATTGGATTTGCAGATGTAGAAGGTTTATCAGCAGCTTGGACAGTGACTCTAGGTCTACGTGTAGTAGCATTACAATCAACAACTTTGAGGATTATGGTATTAACATGCGTGTTAGTTTCTTCAATGTAGCCACAAAGAGAGTCAAACCCAAAGATATCATTTTCACTTAAACTCCTACATGTTCGATCATGGCCTGTGATAGTATTGGTAGAATAGTCAGAGGGGATCGCGTTTGATGCATTGTTTTGATTGTGAGGTGGGAAGGGTTGATTGTAGACTTTGAGTTTCGCATTAGATGAGGATGCATTTTGACCTTCAACTTCAATTTTCCCATCCTCAATGAGATCTTGCACAAAGTGTCTAAACTTCATGCATTTCTTGGTATCATGTCCCTTGATACGATGATAATCACAATACTCATTATCTCTATACCAAACATGTTTAGGTTGATTCTCATCAAAAGGTCAAGTATTTGGATAGACTATCATTCATTGATCCACAAGTTGTTTAAAGATCACATCTAGAGGTTCTGCCAAAGTTGTGAATTTTTTGTCGTTGTTGATTGTCGTTATTATTGTTGTTGTTATTGTTGTTGTAATTGTTGTGAGGAAACAAGAATGATTGATTGTGCAGTTGTTGATTGTTGTTCTGATTGTGATTCTGATTGTTGTTTTGATTCTGATTATTCTGATTCTGATTTTGATTGTTGCTGTGATTCTAATTTTGATTCTGATTGTTATTTCAATTGTTTTGATTGTTATTGTTGGATGCTTGAACATTTTGAACATGCTTGGCATCAGTCACTCCATCATTGACAACTCCTTTGTTTTTACTCCAAAATTTTGGTTTATCATTGTTGGAGAGAGTATAATGTTTGATGCTACCTCTTTGCAAAAGGCCATCTTCAATGTCTTTTCCTTTCTTGACGAGGGATTCAGAGGTGTCAGTTGAAGCCATTTTCATTTGGAAAGACATCTCAGAGATTAAATTCTTTGTGAAGATGTCAATTAAGTGACTATCAGGTATTTTCCATGACATGTGATTTTCAATATGTCTCCATCATTGTAAGAAACTAGCGAAGGTTTCTCCATTCTTTTGTTTAGTATTGCACAAATCACCGAGTGTTGCTTGATGCTCAATGTTATATGAGTATTTTCCAACAAAATTCTCTGCAAGATTAAAGAAAGTAGAGATTGACCCATAAGGAAGGGCCATGAACCATTCTAAACCTACGCCTCCAAGACTCCTAGTGAAGAGTCTTTTTAAGTAATTCTCATTATAGGCGACTTCTTGACATGCAATGTAAAACTCTTTAAGATGTTGTAGAGGACATGTTTCACCTTTGTATTTCTCAAATTTGGGCATCTCAAAGTTTGGTGGGAATGGTTGCATTGTGATGGACTTGTCAAATGGATAGGGACAAATCTCTTCAAAAGAAAACTCTTTCTTGCCCCCATTTTGTAAGCCTTGTACAATGATTTTGAGTTCATTGACTTGTTGGGTGAAATCTAGAGTATTCTAGGGAACAAATGACGGTATATAAACTTTGTCTCCTCCAAATTGTGTAGATGAAAACCCTATGGAGGTCATACCAATAGTAGGTGGTGGTATATATTGATAGGCTCAAGATGTATTGGTTGCAGATGTTTTCATTCCCGTTGTTTGAAATAGAGATGTAGGCAAGGGCACAGAAATCTACCCTATGTTGTTGGCATTGGCACTTTCTCCTTGAGTCGTCGTCGTCATTTGAGTGTTGTTATGTGTAGTATTGTTTGGCAAAGTGCTTAGGATTTGTTGAATTTGTTCTGGTGTTAATTGAGGTACTGATGCAATTGTTGACATAGGCGCTGATATAGATACTGATGTGGAAGGTTCACTAATAGGTCCTTTACCAGTGTCATGTGATGATGTATCACTAGAAGTGGAAGCCATGGCTACAGTAGTGGCAGCGGTGGATTTGGTGACATTTTGAGTAAGGAGTGTTTCATCAAAGTCAGCAAGCACTATGACACCATTATGAACAAGATTCAAGAATATTTTAGCGTTGTTATGCATAATGGCCTTCTCGACCATTTCTAAGTTGTATGGGTCACTAAGGAAGTCCATTACTTGGGTGGGTCTTTCTTCTTGGTCCACAAGTTCAGTTTCTTTGGGAATTTCCTCAGCTTGTACCCCAGTTCCTTGAAAATATTGAGTGGCAAAAGGATTCTCCTCATGAGTAATAGTGTTGAATGTTGCTCGCCTCATGTTTCTGGCTTGGGATCGAGTGACTACCATACAATAGTGGATTTAGAAGAATGGAATACAAGAAAGTGTAAGAAATGGAGGAAAGATCTTGATTCTGGGTTTGATTATATTTGATTTGATTGGATTGATTGATGTTTGATTAAAGATTGATTGATTGATTAATTTAAAGGTTTTTGGAACAAAACCTAAGCATGACAAAACCTTATGATGATACAAACACAAAAGGATTTAAAGTAACACATATTCTACTTGAAGATGGACTTGTGATCTCAAGAAAAATGGGACATCACTAAGGGATTTAAATTACTTGAGACAGACAGATGGTCTACAAGCAATGTTGTGTTTGTTTGAGGATGAAGGTTTGTAATACTTGGATTAAGGTCTTTCAACCTGAAAGGATTGATTTGATTTTGATGATTTGATCTAATGCTCTAAGAGAAGGAAGAATGATTGTGGAAGAATGGAAGAATTGATCCTAGTCATACTGTTCAATGGAGATGAAAGCACTATTGATAGAATATTTAACCATGAAGTTGCAGACTTTGTTGTTGTAAAGGATTTTATCAAATTTCTCACAATGCTCAATCTATTGTTTGATAGATGTAGTAATATGTTGATATTCCTTAGACTTGCGAGTAGTTTCCTTTTTCTCTCTATAGACTGGAGATGTTGGAAGCTTAACCTTCTTATGTTTCTTGAAACTAGTCATGTCACATGAAAAATCTGATTTTGGCTGAATGACTGATTGATTTAGGGCAAATGATTCTAGGGTCCTACAAAAGGTCAAATTTTGAATGTTTCAACAGATTTGGAAGCTCAATGTTTTCAAGCGGAGATGAAAATATTAGACATAGCTGGCGATCTGTGCAGACAGTGATCTATGTAGACGATAATATGCGTAGATGACAGATCCAGAGTGGAGACGGTCGACTGTTGCTAAGACAGTGTGTTAAAATTCTAGGCAAATTTTTGATCTTCAACCTGATTTTGGGAAAATTTGTTCACTCGCAAGAACCGATTTCAGAACATTCAAACCAGAAAAATAATAGACACATGTCTCAAAACAATCCAACAAGGGACAAATAAACCTTGAGGGATACAAGCAAATGTGACATTGGGAAACCTTGATTCAAATTGTAAGATCTCGTTTGTATATGTTCAAGTGACTCTTTCAAGCCACTTATGTTTTTACTTGGTATATCACAATGAAGACAGTTCAAACAGTAGCTACCTTAGGAAATTGGCTTCGCATGAAATATTATAGGCCCATTGCTTGGTAGTCCTTCAGCTCACACAACAGTGTCACCCCTAGAAGGGCACCCATGTTTTTTCCTTTTGCCGGGTATTGTTGTCATGCTACAAAGATCTCTTTCACAACACAATACCTAGGGACACGTATGATGGGAATCTTGGGGGGAGAATATTCCCTCCCCTTGCACTATAATAAGTCACCATTTGGAGGTGAATCGGGTAGGCTACTAAGTTACAATTGCTAGCAAGGTTTTGTGGCGTCCCCACAATCAGTTTGTATGATGTGAGAGACTTAAGTCTCTAGTTCAAACATGCCAATATGCTGAGGATATTCAATTAGTATGGACTACCATTGAACATGACCTGTTCGAGCTTGAAGGGATAAAGAGGACCTTTGGGTCGCACTTTATTTCTATACCGGCTGAAGGGATTATTGGTTTGAGGTCATCCTCTAAAGGGGAAGTGCACCCTCTAGACAGGCCTCTCTAGAAGCTTGATTAAGCTAAGCTTTCTCTTCACCCAAGATCCACGAAGGCGAGGGGAGAGGATATGATTACAATTTAATCATAATGTCACTTATATCTTAAGGGATTTAATCTAATGACAAATCAGCTCGAAAGAAGTGTTGAAAAACACTTCTTCAAACACACCAAGAAGA
Organism: Thuja plicata; assembly: GCA_018584345.1. NCBI lineage: Eukaryota > Viridiplantae > Streptophyta > Pinopsida > Cupressales > Cupressaceae > Thuja > Thuja plicata. The sequence continues at coordinate 1,721,614 of MU228536.1, read as the reverse complement.
ATTCATTCCAAGTTAAACCTATTTAAAAGCATCTAAGTGTTTTCTACCTAAGAAAAAGACACAATAGTATGGTTAATCATTCAAGTTTGATTTGTTTCCCACATAGCAAAATGAAAGCTTGGAAAAGTATGTTTATTTGCCTTAAGTCATTCAAGATTGATTGAAGTTCATTCCCTTAACATGCGAGCTTGAGTGAGGTAAATTTTAAACAACATACATTCCAAGACAAATGTTTAATCATACAAGTTCATTTTAAGAATCTGTTAAAAACTATCAGGGAACTTGCATGAAAATTGTTAGTAGTTTTCTGTTCTGAAATGTGAAATGTTGCAAAATATAGTAACCCACAGGAAAATCATGTAGCCAATGATCCACGCAGATGGTGATGTGCGCAGACGGTGATCTGCGCAGATGGTGATCTACGCAGATAGTGATCTGCGCAGATGGTGATCTGCAGATATGATGATTCACCTGCACAGATGACCGAATAAAAACACAGTCATGTTTTACTAAAAAAATAAACTTAATCAGACATAAAAATAGGATTTTTATCAAATTAGACAGTATTTAACTCCTAAAAATTTTCTTACTGTCAAAAACTAGAGAGTTAAAATACTAAAAACTTGATAAAGAATAGTTTAAACCACAGTATTGTGAGTCTATTTCTAAACAGGCGGAGACGATGATTTATAGGTGCAGATGACCGAGTATCGCAAACGATTGGGAAGCACAGATAGTAATCTATGAAAATGGTGACTCCAGAGCAGAGATGGGTCTGCGTGAAAATTTCCCAAACCACAGAAAATCTACAAAAATTATTAGAATTTAAGGGACGTGGGTCCCACCGGGCGTGCCAAAATGTATATGCTAGAAACCTACCTATTGGGAGCACGCTCAGACACATAAACGTTAGAGATATACATTAATAAACTATATTAACATATCTAAGAACATAGTCTAAAACAAGATTTTCATCATAACCTCTGATGAGTTGAATAAGGGCACCCAATGCCTTGTTGATTTTCACTTAGAGATGTTATGTGGGTGTGCTCTCCCAACACAATATCAAAATCCTACTTTCATTGCTTGCATGCTATGGATTGAAACCTACAATTCAAACTAATGGATGTGAAGAAGAGCTTAAGAAAAAGTATGAGGAACTTGTCTCAAGCCTTCACCAAATGATGATGATGAATATGCAAACACTACACTTAAGATGATATGAAAGAGAAGAAATCTAGATTCACTCACCATTAATCCTAGCATGTAATATCTAGATTCAATAATGAACAAGAGCATGAACATGAAAAATGAACTAAGAATTCTAAAGCTATTTTAACATGATAACAATGCATAAAAGGGAGATGATTTTCTCTTGACAATGACCTCTATTTAGAGATTTTTTGGAAGAGAGAGAGGGCTTGGATGAGGTGGAGCTCATGTGGCATCCACATAGGTGCCACATGAGGGACACATAAGCCATGCAAGAGGCCAACTTTTCTCACACATGTGTGAGCAACTTTGGATGTGATGGGTCAAAGTGTACTTAAAGTACACATGTGAAGGATCTTGTAAGAGGTGTAAGAGGGTGTAAGAGTTTTGGACCAATGAGACACTTTTAGAAAGTATAAGAAGGTGTCATCATAGGTGTAAGAAACCTTGTTGGCACCAAATAAGGATTATTTGGAAAAGGTGATTTTTGGAAATTTTCTCACACATGTGTGAGCAAATAATTAGGACTAATTGGTGTAGGAATCAATAAATTAGCTTAATTAACCTTAGTTAATTAGTGAATAGGTTTATTTGGTGAGAGTGATGTGAGGTAGGGTAGGATCTAGGTTCAAATTAGCTTAATCTAAATTTAAAATTTAGATTAATTTAGTTTAGTAGAATTTA
>MU228536.1:1706681-1719617 GCA_018584345.1 Thuja plicata | reverse complement strand
GAAAGTGAATTACATTTAATTAAATAAAATAGAAGAACATAACAAATATAATTAATTAATTAAAATTAATTATAATGTTAAGGGAATATTAATTAAATTAATATAAGGACAATTTTAGACGTCTACAGGAAGGATCTCATTTAGGTTATACTCGATAGAGCGCTTATTAGCAATAATTGGTTTATTCATTATTACTGCTTGATGTCTGCTCATGTGAGAGTGGACTCTAATCACAACCCGATTACTTTCATTGCTAACCCCATCACCAGAAAGAGGAATTTTCCCTACAGATTTGTGAAGATGTGGACGCAACACCTACAATTGGAACAAAAAATTAAGGAATGGTGTAAGATAAAGATAAAAGGTACTGCTATGTTTATTCTTTCTAAGAAATTGAAACAGGTTAAGGAGAATATCAAAATATGGAATAAGGATGCCTTTGGAAACATTTTCACTACTAAGTCCAATGTCTGTTTGGAATTGAAAGATATTCAGGACATGAATCAACAGGATGGATATGATAAAATGACAAGAGAAGAGAATGAGATACTTGTGGAGTATCATGATATTATATCTAAAGAAGAAACTTTCGAGAGAGAGAGAGGGCTCGAAAGATTTTTTTGAAAGAAGTGGATAGGATTACTAAATATTTTTTCATGACTACTCTTAAGTATAGATTGGCCAATAGAATTACCAATTTAAATATAAATGGTACAAGATCTGATGATGAGAATACTATTAGAATGGAGGCGAAAGGTTTTTTTCAAAATCTTCTCCAACAGGACAAAGATCTTGACCAGGAAGCTCAAAAGGATTTTTTTGGATCCTATTCCCCATATCTTAGATGAGAACCAAAATGCTAGTCTCACTACTATCCCTTCTAATGATGAAATCAGAAGGGCTATTTTCTTTTTAAGGGGACAAGGCCCCTGGTCCTGATGGGTTTCCCCTGTTTTTCTTTCAGAAATTCTAGACAATAATTGAAAAGGATGTGACTAGTGCTATGAAGGAATTATTTGGTTCTAGGAAGCTTTTAAAATAATTTAATGATACCTATATTGTCCTTAACCCTAAAAAGCATGTTGCAAATAAAATGGACCAGTTTAGACTAATAAGTTTATGTATTTCGACTTACAAAATCATCTCTAAGGTGCTGACTACAAGGATTCTCTTTATTTTGTCATCTCTCATATCCTGGCAGCATAATGGTTTTATCTCAGGGAGGTAGATCATGGATTCTATCATCTCTATCCACAAAAATGTGCATTCTTTGGTTATGTCTAAAAGGAGGGGTTCATTCTGAAATTGGACCTATCAAAAGCCTATGATAGGGTGGATTGGGATTTTCATAAAAGGTGCTGAAGGCTTTTGGCCTCAACAATAGAAGTATAGACATCATCTATCAGTTGATCTCTTCTGCTACCTTTTCTATTCTATTTAATGGTTCTTCTACCCTTTTTTATTAATCTTCAAATGGTTTAAGGCAGGGTGATCCCTTATCTCCGGTCATCTTTGTCATCATGGTTGAGTATTTCGGAAGATATATTGGGAATTTGGTCCAGAATGGGGAATTCAAAGGCCTCAATCCTTCTTCTGATTTTCAAGTATGTTGTCACAAGAAGTTTGTGGATGACTCTATTATTATGGGGGAAGCTTCAGTTAAAAATACTAAAAGCATAAAAAAGGCTTTGAACAGATATGGGATAGCTTCGAGAGAACTCATTAACTGGGGAAAGTGTTTAGTTTTCTTCTTCAATGTCCCTAAAAAAAGACAACAAAGAATTAAGAATGTTATGGGGTGTGAGATGGAGTCTCTTCATGGTACTTACCTTGGTCTCCCTCTTTGCTTGGAGCCCCCTTATTCATTCTGGAGTTCTTTGGTGGATAGATTTCACAGTAAACTTGCAGGGTGGAAGGGCATGTTGCTGAGACAAGTAGGTAAGATTTAGATTCTTTGGTCTACTCTTCAAAGATTACCTCTTTATGCACTTACCATATTCAAAATCCCAAAAAAATATGGAGAAGCTATTGAGAAGATTCAAAAGACCTTTTTATGGACTAAGATGGAAAAGAAGAGAAGGATGACTCTTATTGCTTGGGATAAGGTCTGCAGACCTGTGAATAAAGGGGGACTTGGTCTGCACAGAGTTAGAAACCTTAATGACCACCTACTTGCTAAACTAATATGAAGATACTATAAGCTGAAGGGTGAATGGACTTTAATATGGGATAATAAATAGAACAAGGAGCATCCTAATATTTTCATCTTTCTTAATGATGACAAAGTCTCTGTGGGATCCTTTATATGGAGAAATGTTTTAAAGAATAAGGAGATCATTAGAAAAGGTGTTAAATGGAAAGTGGGAAATAGAAGGAACATTTTACTTTGGGAAGAGGACTAGCTGTTGGACAACCCTTTGAAGGAGATTCCTGAGTGGAAGGACTTTGAGAATTAGTGCAAGTTGAGGTTTGGGGTCAAGGTGGCTGATTATTGGGAAAGGGATCGATGGGTGGATCTTACTGTTATTGATCAATATTTGTGAAAGCTTAATAAAATCTTGAATTATTTCACTCTGATCGATGAAGAAGTTAGCTTCATATGGAAGTATAGTTCAAATGGGAACTTTTCTATATCCTCTTTGTTCCATCAAGATTCTAAGAAGTTAAATGAACCTTGTTGGGCTAAGGCCTAGATTAAAGGTCTAACTCCTAAGGTTAATGTCTTTTTTTGGACAATGCTTCAAAATAAGGTTCTTAGAAATGACAATTTGAGAAGAAGAGGTATTACTATGGCCAATAGATGTTATTTATGCAATCAGGATGAGGAAATAGTTAATCACTTGACTCTTCATTTCTCTTATGTGCGTATTATGTGGGGAAAATGCTTTAAACTTCTTAATGTTGATTGGGTTATCCCTGAGGATTTGCAGAGCTTTTTCAATTCATGGATTCCTCCCTCTAGGAATGAAACTATTGCTAAGATTTGGATTTTCATTTTACCCTATATGTGCTGGGGGGTTTGGAAATAAATAAATGAGAGAATCTTCATAAACAAGGTTTCCAATGAGAAAGTGGTCTTCCATAAGATCAAAAGAGTTGTTATGAAAAATGTATACTTAAAGGATAGCCTGATGGAGCCCTCTAACTTGGAGGACATCACCTTCTTCAATAACTGAAAAATAAAAGGCAAAATGAGCAAGTGCAAGGAAAAATGAAGGAGAGATGGAGTAGATGGGATTGTACTCCTAGGGGATGGATGAAAGTTAATTTTGACGAAGCTTCAAAAGGGAACCCGAGGGTGGCGGGGTGTGGTATGGTGATAAGAGATGAACATGGAGTTTGTAAAGGTATAAGAGCTATACCTTTAGGTTTTCAAACCAACCATGTTGTCGAGGCCAATGTGACCCTTCGTGGTTTATTCTTAGCCAAGGATAAGGGATGTAAGAAGCTATGGATTGAAGGTGACTCCCTTAATATAATAAAATTTCTTAATAATGATTGTGAAGCCTCTTGGTCGATTCATAATGTTATGCAAAAAGCTAAAATCCTAATCAGATCTTTCAAAGATTGTGTCATTACGCATAACTTCATAGAAATGAATGGTATTGTTGACATGACTGCAAACATGGCATGCAAGATGGAGATGATGATGCATTGGAATGATGGGAATGAAATTCCTTTTCAAGAAAAATCATTAATGGAAAGTGATCATTTACGAAGCAAGAAAATAAGGGGTTTTAAATGGTAAATTTAATGAAGAGCTTTGGTTACAATGTGAGGTTTCATAATTACTTCATATGGGAGAAGTACATTATGGTGACTTTGATCATGAGTTTGCATGGATTTTGGGTGTTTTTGGCCAAGCTGAAAGAAGTTGGTTTTCTCCATAGTAGTAGTAGCATTTCTTTCATCGAGACTGATATTTTCTTGTCGAGTGAAAAAATGGGAGGAAGCAAGAAATGTTTTGAACTTGTCAACTATGATGAGTGGAAGGATAATAAGACTATTTGGAACATCTTGAAGAATGGTGGGATGGAGGCTTTCATGGAGAGATTACATGGAAAAAACCCTACGATAACGAGACAATTTTTCAAGACTTGGAAGAATGGAAAGGTGCTTGTGGGGAACCAACTTATGGAGGTTACAGAGGAAATCATAGTTGAAGCCACGGGCATGAGTATGGAAGGGCTTAATTTTTTTAGAGAAAAAATCATTTCTGACAAAGCCTAGGAGAAATTCCTAACCAAGGAGGAGGAAAAGGCAAGACTGGTGCAGGTGGATATTTTGTACCATAACCCTAAATGCATTTCTAGGCCATGGAGGTATGTGTTGTTTGTTTTTATCAATTACATAATGCTCGATGGTAGATTTACCAGAGCTTATGGGCATGACTTTATGTTGTTGATGATGACATTAATTTTTCCATTAGTACACTTAGTGAAAAACATTGACAGAGATCATCAGTACAAGCATTACTGGAAAACTACAAGCATTACTGGCGAACAACGAGCATACCTGACAGAACACAAAGGTCAAAAGAAAATTCTAAGTATGGAATTGACTGATGAACACTGACAAGTGTTGCACTGATGAAGTGAAAAAGACATCACCAACGGGTCAATAACATAACATTGAGATCATCACCGATGACATAGTTTTGAGAACAAAACTGACGAAGCAGAAAAGGCATACCCGACAACTAGTTCAAGAAAGGAACATCAACGACAAAGAAAACTAACCGTCAAAACCGACAGTTAGTTAGAGAACCCGCAAATAGTGGATCTGAGTTTTACACGTCAAATAAAGAAATGTAATTCTATTTGTAGAGTTTTAATTTGTTTTAAATCATAACTTGAGGGTCAAGAAAGCTTTATGTAAATGTTTTAAAGCATCATAATGTATCTAAAACATATCAAACTAAAGATCAAGGTCAAGTTGTAAACCTTGGTTCTAGAGTTAACTTGTGAAGTGTGAATCAAGAATTGAGCCAAAATCTAGTATAAATAGATGTTCAAATCAATTGTGAGTTATGAATTCATTGTTGTTGATAGCCACGAAGAGCATCTAAGGAGCAGAAGGTAGAATTCATGCAAAGTTCAAAAATAGATCATATCATTTGTGAAGAACACATAGAGGCTACCGACGAGCAGACAAAGGTATTATTCAATCATGGAAGGATGATTAATCATACATAGGAAGCTTTATTGGATCTGTTATCAGCAATTAGAGATTGCATACATCATCAGATCAAAGACTTATGTAGTTGCATTCTAACAAGTGCATCACATCTAAAATCCTTTTATAGAAGGTGAACTTAAATGTTCTTTACAAATCTCTTAACAGAGTGCACACTTAACAATGTTTTTAAAGCTTCAAATGAAGTAGATCTTAATAGGTCTCCATTGTAATACTCCTAACAAAGTAGGTCATCATAAGTGACCAATTATAAGCCTTAACCGACCCCTTCTTATCTTCATATAGTGAAGTCTTGTGGGTAACAATCCCCACTGTAGTTTTTACTTCCTACCAGGAGTTTTCTGTGATATTATATCTTGTGTCATGTGTTATCTATTTTCATGAATGTTTCTTTTATGGTTACATATTAAAGAAATTATGATATGATTACATATACATAAAGAAAGATGAACAGTTAGATAAGATAATTTACAAACTGATGATTAAGGGTTAATGGGCTAACCAAGAAAAAATTTAGAGGTATTGATTCACCCCTCCCCTCTGAGTACATCATTCCAATATAATTCCAACATTTGAACCACTTTAGGCATAATCTTAAAATAAGCTTAACATTTTACTTGTTGAGCTTGCTGGACTTTACCATTACTAGTCTTTAGAAGGACCCCAAAGGTGATCATGCTTCACACCAAGGCCTCATGCTTCTTGTCTTTGACCTTCTTAAAATGAAAAAGGTGCAAAAAACCTTTCTGAAGAGGATTATTAGGGATGAGGAGGACACATAAGGAGATGAGAAGGAAAATTTATCTAGTGAGGAGATGGAGGAAGAAAAGGAGTTGTTTCATACTCCTAAGAAGGAAATAGGTTTGTCTTCAAAGAAAATTTAGGTGAAGGCTACTGTGGAGGACTTAGAAATAGAAAAAGATAAAGAGGAGGATGAGTATGAGAACAAAAAGGGGAAAGAGGGTAAGAAAAGGAAGCATGGGGAGAACACTATGTTAGTTCCTTTTCTTGCTAACATATGAAATACTCTCAATGAGATTTCTCTATTTATCCTAGACACTGATCAAGCAAGGTATAGAATGACAGAAATAGGGTTTTTAAACCCTCTATACTTTGAGCTCCATAAACTCGGGTGGGAATACGCTTCTAGCTTAGAATAATCAAATCATAGAATCATTCTAGTAGATATGAATGGAATTACAGGGATTAACCTCTGCAACATTTATTTGATAGATCAAAACATAAAGATAAAGATAAATTTTAATAGTGACAGTCAACTATTTCAATGGAAAATAGACCAGTATTTTATCTTAGGGTATGGAGTCAGTTATGAATATTCATAACCAGTTTCTCATGAACAAGAACTTAAAACAATGATAGATCTGACATAAAAATAGATATACCTTATATATCTACCTTCACACATATGACAACTTAATTCATCAAATTCATGATAAACCCCGAATCTCACTAAAATAACCCTAAGGCAATTTTAATCTTTCCTTGAAAGAACCCTAAAACTATTTCAAAATCTACCTAACAAATGTATAAATTGAACATTCCTTGAGCATTCAATTTAAATAAAATTTAGAACACAACAATGAAGATAAAATACTCATCATATGTTTCAAAAACTATTGATGGATTTCATTTGTATTCATTATCAAAAGTTGATATTACATTCAACACTAAATTTCAAAACCATACTCAAAATATATCGGTCTTAAACCATAGATTTATACAACTTGAACTTGTACTCCCAAATGAAAAATGGCTATATCTTTCCCAGTAGTCTTGGAATCCTTTTATAACTAAGGATGCAACAAGATACAAACTACATGGGAAAGATTTACAAAATCTTTTACAACAACTTTTAAAACTGACATAAAATCCAAAATTACAACAGAACATGGGTGGAAAAAGTTAGCAAAGTCTGAACAAAATTTGTTGTTGCAGTTTGAATATATCTTTCTTATCCCTTCAGCTTTGCATCCCACCTATTCACTTCCTTGGAGGTGGGCCAATCAAAACTTTTTTCCAGCTCTAGCTTAGCAACAACTTCTATCCATCTGGCATCCAGGGTTGTTCTGGCCTCGGAAACAAAATTTTCCATATCTCTCTCAACCTTGAAGAGGTTATCAATTAATTAATTGCAACACTTGGCTTTAGTATTTTTCTCCAGGTGCTACTTCATCTCTTCATCTTTGAATATCCCATCAAATTTAGCTATCCAATCTAATTGTGGCTTTAAAGAACCAGCTTTATCATAGATCTTTGGAATTAAGGGAGGGCACTGATCACCAAATAAAAACAACTTATTATCTATCAACTTATCTTTTCCATTGAAGAAGGCATACATATCATTTACCTCATTTATCATCTCAATGGTCTCTGTGATTTTATTAGGAAAATCATCACTGTATAACATGACTGTCTTCAATTTATCCATTAGCATGTTTCTTCCTGACCAGGTCTTGAATGTAGGCTCCAAGAATGTCATAGCTTCAACAGTTGTCTTTGAGGCTTCTTGTAGTGAGCCATACAATGTGTGTATTATGTGATTCTTCTACTTCAAAACATCAATTTGATGTTGCAATATGGGAAATATGATAGTCATGACATTTGTAAATTGTCCCTGTGATAATTCCTTAGACTGGCCTTCTGCCAATGCTGAATTTTCTTTTGTTTCTATGGCAACATCTGTTTCAACTTTTGATGCTTCCTGGGGGGTTAGAGTTTTTTCTCTCTTACTTTCATCCAAATCTTCCTTTAATTTTTCAATTTTCTCCCCCAAGGTGTGATTAAGAATCACAACTTCATCATGCTTCTTAGCTAATGCCATCATTTAACCAAAAGTTGTTTCATACCTCTTTGACATATCCTCCACTTTTGCTAAATTCATAAATGACACTTGGGTCATTAACTGAGCTATCTCAGTGTCACTGGTGTTCTGCAAGTTCCAGATCATCTTGTGTGCCCTCATTTCCTCTCTTATTGTCATAACTAGAGGTTTTTGTGTAGCAGGGTCCAAGGACCAAATAGCTAAAGTCTTGGATTTAGGATCAAATCTTGATCCTTTCAATACTTCATCAATATCAAATTCTATTTTCAATAAGGGGTATTCTTGCCTCCTGATCTGATCAATGATAAAAGTGGACTGTAAGTCCCAATTTGGCATCAATAGCACCCCACTATTTTGCACCAACAATCTTTCTTGTTCCACAGTAATCAATTCACTCTCAGGATCATAATCCTGGAGTGTCTTCACAATCTCTTCATTTTTATCTTCCTGTCATTCACCTATGGTTAAACTTTGTCTCAATTCTTTTTGTTTTAACTTGATCAAGAAAGTCTTGAATTCTTCAGACTTTATAAATTCATCATCCTTGATGAATTTTGTTTCCATCATCACCCTTTCATCAATTTTTGGGAGCAGGATCATTTGGTTATCACCTTAGCCTTCATCCTGAGGCTCTTTTTGTATTTTCCTTTTCAAAATCTAAAAATACTTTCCATGCTCTGTTATTATAGCTTTGGCTAAGCTCTTCCTATCCTGCACCATCTTGTGCCCTATTTTTTTCTTCTTTTTGGGTGTCTCTCTAGTGGAAGTAACTTCTTCACCAGCCTCTTCTTCTTCTTGGTGTGGTTCCTCTTGTTGTTCTTGATGTTCCTGGTCATGTAATGCAATAGGAATTGGGGATCCTTGAGACTATGCATCATCAGCACTAAACTGTGGTACTTGTGCCATCAAAGTATCATATGAATTCAACATTTCATCCATCCTTTTTAGGTATGGATTATCAGGGAAGAAACTAGAAAATGTCTTATCAGATTCCTTCCATTCTTTCTCAGCCCTTATTAGGTCTTTCCATTTTCTTCTTCTTTCCTGGACCTCAACCCTGTCCAACCTATTTCTAACAATATCCTCATCATCTAATGACTCATGGTCTCTGACAGGTACCTAGGAAACCATACCTTTTAAAGCTATTTTTATAAACTATTCTGGATCACAGAATCTAGCAGCAGTGAGCAGTAACCAACATGATTTATTTAGTCATGCACTCGTGCACTTAAAAACCTTGAAAACTTCCTGTGCTACTAAGCAAGTGGAACCATTTGATGACCAAAACATAATCCATTGCTTACTCGCACTGCAAAAAGAACATTAGTTAGAACTTGAACGAGTGAGCGACACTTATAACCTGACTTCCTCGCGCACTCGCGGGCTCAAAAGATATGAACAAAAATTTAGCCTGAGTGAATGACTAGACTTTACTTTATATTTCTCTCTTAGTCGTGGACCCAAAAACTAAATACATAAGATCACCGCGACTGCGTGATGCACCAAAACTTAACTGCTCGCTGACTCACTGAGCTTTTTAACAAAATACTTACACCTTCACGATTTAATTAAAAAAAATTGTTTCAACTCGCTCAATCAATGACTAACAAAATGACATCAAAAATACATCCCGAATGTGTGATTAACACATTTTAATGACCATGTCACTCACTCATGCTGCTAACTTAGCTCATCTAGACATGACCACGACTGTATGATTCAACCCAAAATGACTCATCGCTCACTCGCTCACTTAGAAAGATACTTTAAAAGCCAGCGTGACTGATGCTTGAAATAAGGTATTTTTGAAGACTTAACCACAATTTGACCTTTTGGCATGAAGAGACATGGATTTTCAACCAAAATATGCAGGAAAATTGCCAAAGCTTGGAATTTGAAAATTTTTCAATATACAATGCTAACACACTGGATGTAAAAATAGGAGCAAGAAAGAAAAAAACCCAAGTAAAAGAAGAATTGTTCTATCCTCAGATGAGAACAAAAAAATGGAAAAGGAATAGAGCACTAAGATTAACTTGGGGAATAAAACACGGGACAAGGAAAAGAAGGAGGATAACACAAATAATATGGAGGAAGATCAAATTCCCATGGTGAATACGGAGGAGAATCTGAAGAAGGAAATCGACAAGAGTGTGGAGGATACTGTGAATAGCATGAAAAAAGATACTGAGACCTATGATGTTGCTAATGTGGATACTAGTAAGGATTTTAGTGGGGAGGATAATATTACTAAAAAAAAGAACTGTTTGTTGGACTTCACCTGCACTATGGGAAAATTGTTGGATGAAATTGTTAATATTAAAAAGAAAATGTAGATTATGAGAGGCGAGGTTAACCTCGTCATGAAAATCAGTGTTTGAGATAAACCCATTTTGGTTTTCCTCGATGAGATGAAATATGTGGTGGGAAGAAATGATGCCTTTGTGGAAATGGTGGCTAAAGTTTGTGAAATGGAAAAAAGATTGAAGGAGAAAGAGGACAGAGTGGTGGAAGGGGATTTGGATGGTAAAATTCACCTGCTACATAAAAAAGTGGACAAACTGTAAGATACCATGCATAAGATAGGGGAGCAAATCCTAATTAGCCTTCAGAATAATACTAACTGTGTGAAGATCCAATAGAAGATGGAACATAAAAAGGGTGACAAAGATGGGAAAGTGCATAAGGATACTATGGGACTGGGCAAGTGCACTCAAGAAAGCACCAAAATTTTTGGATCCAAGGACAATAAGGAGTTGGAAGAGATCAATAGCTCTATAGATCAAATGTAGGTTATGGTGATCCGGGTGCAATATTTAATGAAGACAATTTAGCTGTCATATCATGTGTCCTTTCTTGTTGTTGTCCCTGTCTGTCTCTTTTTGTGCTTTTTGGTGTTTTGTCTGCTATTAGGCTAGTTTCCTCATTACTATTGGGGGTTTATTTCATAGGTTTTATGGCACAGTTTATGTTGAACTTTATTGTAATATTTGTTTAAACTCTTTGAGAGGTTTCAGGTCCTTATAAAACCTTTTTTTATGTAATCAGAACATTGCAATCATAATGGGAAAAGTGAAAAGTGCAAAAAAATATAAATCATTCAAGTCATGCATTTCTACATCCTAAGTGCATCCATACATATATTTTCATAAATAAAATCTCAAAAACATACATCTGCATATTTACATAGAATCATTTTAACACATCTATATATCAGTGAAAACCAAAGAGCATAAATAATGCCATCACATGAATCTAATCTACATCATCACAAAGACCAAGTACATCATCAAGTATGAATCAAATCTCCACATCTATCACATACAACGGTTATCAAAGGAAAAAAAATGCATATATCAAAATTAGAGGCTTCCATCTCATATGTATCATTGAATATCAAATCAAAAATGTTGGAATGTATACAAAGTATTAGGAGATTAGAATAAACATATACACATGTATCGAGTATCAAGGGTATAATAAATGATCTCAGTAGGATCAATATACAAAAATATCAGGAATCAATAGTCTTGTGTTTGACTACCACCCTTAGCCTATCAATAGTCTCGTGTTTGACTACCACCCTTAGCCTAATCATGAGGTGGACGAGGTGGTGCACCTCCTCATGCAGGAGGTGGCAGTGGCATAGCGCCTTCTAACTATTGTGCTAGGACAATATACAATGGTGCTCATTGTGGCTGAGGAACAATCGCGCAATATAGAGCAAAGTAATATGTACCTCTCTGTCCCTTATGTGCAGCGGTATGAGCCTAAAGGTTTCTCTCAGCTCTCAATCTATCCCTCTATTGATCTCTCTTTTCTTTGAGAGCACCTAGCTACTGATCTTGCTCTAACCTCACAAGCTCAAGTTGCTTGTACCTATATGATAATAGTGCCTCTAGGGTACTGATGCAAGCCCTCGGCTGATATTTCTCTCACTCGCACTGTGACAATGGATCCCCATCTCTACCCTTGTCTCTACTAGTATCTCTAGGAGGATCCTATCCAAGAGGTCCACATCCACCACTACTCTCACCTGTAGGTCTATGTCCTGATGATATCTGTTGCTGGTGTTGTTTTTGCCTAGTCAGTAGTGGACCTAGATCCCTATGTGCAGATATGAATCTGACTTAGGTACGTCGGCCCTCTTCTCCACCACCCCTATCATTTCCATCATCACCCTTGTCATCTCAGCCATGTCTTCGACCTCTGTCCATAGGAGGGCCTCTATCACCTATATCCCCTCCCATCTCTACCACCTCTCATACCCATGTCTCCTTTGCCTCCACCTCTCACATGACCATCATTGGGAGGATCATAATTTAATTCATCATCAATACACAGTGAAATCTTATCAGGAGCAGTGAACTGTGGAAAGGGATACTGTATAAGGTAAGCACTAAACTCATTAGTCACCCCTGCATCTGTTGTATCAACCTAATAATCCCACCCAATTGCAACCATCTCCACTATCTCTCTCTCATAGTCTCATATTATAATCGAGCTCCCCAAAGTGGCTCCTCATCACAGATCTAAGCATATATTGTCAAGTCTCTTGGGATGTCCTGTATCCTGCCATATTGTCTCAATACACAGGTGACAACAAATCTCTCAATGATGTATCTTGTATGCCCAATCAAATATCTTCTCTGGAAATGTGCGTGTGTAAATGGGTACCTGTCAGAAGCAACACAAACACTCAATAGATCATTATATTAGTGCAAAAGGGTTAGAAAAGCATATAAACCCACTAAAACCGACCTATTGCCTACTAACTAGGAGGAGTGTGACTAACAACATATCAGCCCTCAGAATATGCTATTGAATCAGTGACTAATACAACCTAGCATGAAGGATTTGATTAAAAACAAGCTAAATGATGGAAAAAGCATGCATTT
>MU228536.1:1682358-1693660 GCA_018584345.1 Thuja plicata | reverse complement strand
CTTATTTAATTCATTTAGAAATATAGGAATTAATTATTAAAACAATAAAATTGCTTTTTAATAATTAGAGGACTATAGCTATTTTAATTAAATTAAATAGGCTAGGGGAATGGGTTGATTGCAAGTGGGTATTTGATTTAGGGATTATTTAATTTCTTTATAATTAAATACTATAGCCATGTTTGATTTTGATTTGATCTGATTGGTCAAAATTGATTTGAATTGTATGGCTATAATAGATAATATAAATCAGTGATAAAAATCACCTAGGACATTAAATTGATTAAAAGAATTATGCCAAGCAGTAACAGGGTTGTTTGGACATAAATCGAGGGTATGATCACACTTAGGGCAAATAGGGTCTATAGTTGCGACAGACCGAATTCAGGTGGTTACAGGAAGAAATACAACATATGTCCCCAATCTGATCCCCACTCCTCACACTCCAAGTATGATCCATTGGAGCTCTAAAATTATGGATAAATTTCAGAGTGGCTAAGTGGAAATTTCTCTAAGGCACAAGTCACTACCCTAAAAATGCTTTTGAAAGTGCCTACTTTGAATGCATGTAAATTGAGACCCAGAGCTTGGATGGAAAAAATACCTGGAGAGTGTGTTTAGCACCTTTCATAGAGAAATTATAGTGGGTTTCAACCCTCATAATTTAGTTTTGATATGTTTTGGAGGTAGCCATTTCGAGGTGTTGATCCAAATTTGCATTTGTGCATGTTCCTAGTTTTTATCAAGTGACTCACTTTGGCGGTTTATATCTTTGACCAGATGGATAGGTATGACATTATGGATTATTTCTAGATGTTGTACACATGAAATTGAACCTCCATGCCTATTTGTAGACCCATGTGAGTTTATATAAAAATATTTCCAAAGCCTTTCCATTTTGCAATTTATTCTATTTCTCTGAGTGTCAACTGCAGAATTACAAAATGCCCTACTTTGAGGTCTTACAAGTTGCACCCAGATCAAGGACATGAGGAATTGAATGTTCCCCATATTTAAAACATGGAAATGTACCTCTATGAAGATTTTTAGACTTTGATCAATCCATTTGATCACTTTTCCCAGCCTTTTCCAAATCAAATTTCTACATTTTCACTGTGTTTAAGTTCATAAAGTTTTAAAATTGCTAACTTTGCAGATTAGTGTCAGTTGATCAATTGATCATCAGAGCGAGCTAGTTGAAGTTCTATATTCCTTATGTGAAATTGAATCCATGTTCAAGGGTTCATACTATAAGGGTCTCTTTTGATAGGCTTGTGAAATCAAATCCAAAAGCAATTTCTGCAAATCATCAGTGTTAGACACAATGTTGTTTTGATATACCAGTTGTGGATTTATAATCCTTGTATGTAATTCTACTCCCAGGATAACTGGCATGATCTCAAAGAATTGTTTGGTATTATTTTGAGGTTGATTCCAAATTCAATTTCTATTATTTTCAGCATGTGCTTTTGTAGTTTGTGAAAGTGGTCAACTTGGGATATTAAAATGTCTCGCTTCAAGAAGCATTAGGGAGTTTTGGTTTTGCAGAGTAATGATAAAAATGGAAATCTCCTAGTTTGTTGGTTCTAAATCCTTCAAGAAATTGTTTGATTAGTTTGTGAGGTCTGTTCCAGAGACTACTTATCATTCTTCAAATCATTATTTTAGAGATATAAAAGTTGTTTCTAATGGTCACTAGTTCAATGCTTCATGGTCCAATTGCAAAATAAGCCACATCTGGATAAATTGAAGATGAAAATAGGGTCGAGAACATTGATTTACAAACCATGAGCTCAGGGACACAAATTTTTGAAATTCATCGCTCAGTTTATATGGTTTAGTGGAAAAGAAAAGAAATTTTATGTGATGAGAAAAGAGGAGAATGTTTGGTGTAATGGAACATGTAGTTGTAAACCAAATATTTAATATGGGGCTTCAAGGATGGCTTGCCAATTCTTTTAGTGGATTAGTTTTTTATAAATAAGAATCAAATCTATATGCAAAGATTCTTAGCAAGGAATTCAATGGAGAAGATGAAGAGCATGGCGCAAATTTTTATTTCATCAATTCAGTTGTTAGAGGCTACATCAAATGCAAATGATGTTGCAATGGAGCTCGAAGACTCTTTGTATCCTTCACTAAGAGAGAAGGGAAAGGCTCTCAATGTTGTTGAAAGAAAGGAATGTTTGTGTATCTTTTTGGAATGTTTGTGCATCTCTTTCAAATGCCTGTGAAAGGAAAAAGAGGATTGCACATTGTATGGAGGAGGTGAGTGATAAAACAAGAACTTAAATTTCAAAAAAATGCAATCGGCATGTGAAATAAGAAAAACATATGCATTGCAAAATGCATAAAGGGAAGCTTGCACAGTAAAGAGGAGGAAGAGGTTGTGTTTAAAGGGTGGAGGACTATGCCAAGAAAGAAAATTGCCAAGAGGTCTGTACAATGTAAACAAAGAAGAAACTAGTGTGTGGAATCAAAAACATAAAAAACTTAAAACAAATGAATTGCAATTGGTAGGTGTATGTGCTTTTTGAAAGGCTACGTACAAATTGAAGAGGATAAGTTGCGCAAGTAGATGGAGGTCATGCGTGGAGAGTTGGAGAAGAGGTTGCATTTGAGAAGTATAGAATGTAGTGCATGGAACAAAGAAACTCAAAATCAATGTGAAAACAATAGGTGTAAACCAAGCAAAGAGCCCATGCATGGAATTAAAAACTTTTAAAAGCATTCAAATTGTAATTGGCAGGGTAAAATACCAGGAGGTAGTGCATTGAATTGAAACCATGCGCAAGCATGGAATAGGTGTTGCATTGGTTTGTGAAGTCAAGAGTCTGCGCAGGAAGGAGACTTTATAGTACACGCATGCAAAAATCTTTGAAACTTAAAATGAAAAAAAATGTGTTGGCAGCTTGCACATGGGACATAGGAAGAAGTTTGTGCAGTGTTTGACATGAGGATTGCACAAAGGCATAATGCCAAAGTCAACGCATATAAAAATACTTGGAAAACATGTAAAATGCATTATCCCACATTTGCAGGGGGAGTGATTTCTCAAGCATTTATATGCTAAAACACTTTCACATTAGTTTGAAGAAAGAGCCAAGAGGCTCATTGGTGGACCCCTTAGCCAGGGGAATGTTGGGTTCACCGGACGAGGTATAAAACATGTTTTTGGGTGCACAGACAGGTAAAGCTTAAAAAATTGTAAAACCAATAATCCCACATTGGTGGGGTGGAGGAATTCTAAGGTGTTTAAATGCAAGAGCACTTGCATCATAATCTGAAGAAAGAGCCTGAAGGCTCTGAGTGCACACACACAGGAGGTGCCTTGTTTTGCATGCCAAATAAGAAACTTTAGAAGGAAACATGTTTTTGGTGGGACCTGTGCATAGAGGAGATGGTGACACATGGCAGACCAACAACATTCTGAGATTCAAAGGTAAAGGCTTGTCTCCAAGTCTCTAGATAAACCGAGGGTCAGCAAAATGATTCAGAGATCTAGAGATAAGATAGTCTCCTAATCTCTAGATCAAACCATGGTTCAAGATGAGTTAAGGTTAAGATTATTCAGAGATTTAGAGATCAAAAGCTTGTCTCCAAGTCTTCAAATAAACCCAAGGTCAAGAAAATTATTCAAAAATCTAGAGATAGACTGGTCTCTCAATATTCGTATGAACCCAAGGTTAAGGATGAGTTTAAGTTGAGTTCATTCATAGAGTCAAGGTAAGAGCTTGTCTCCAAGTCTCCAAACAAACTCAGGGTTAGTAAAGGAATTCAGAGATCTAGAGATAAAGGCAATCTCCCAATCTCCACATAAAACCAAGGTCAAGAAACTCATTCAAAGATTAGGAGATAAAGGCAGTCTCTAAATCTCCAAATGAACCCAGGTAGACTTGAGAGTGAACCAGCACATGACAAGTGGCAAAATCTGGTGAGTTCTGGGCAAGAATATGCATAAAAGAAATAAAATTCAAGACAAAAGTGCAGGGATAAATATATAAAGTGCAAGAATAATAAAAGGTAAAAGAGTATATAGTTCAAAGACAAATATCAAAGATTAAATGGAGATATAGAATTTAAATCTGCACAGTCTTATAATGTTTTTAAAAAATTGTAATTATTTATCTTCAAAGCATGAAGGAGAATTCACAAGAGGCCATTTCCAAGGGCAAAATTAAATTAGATTTCAAAGGAAAACTTGGAATATTTTCATATTTTGAAGAGGCAAGTGGAATCAAGTTTGTTAAGTAGAATGATTGCAGTTCAAAGGAATTTCAAAGGAAAGAAAGCAAATCAATTTTTTTGAGGAAAGAAGATATTTGCAGAAGTTTCTTGCAAACAAATAGGTGTCAGTTAGAGTTAATTTTGGTTTTCCCTTTCTCTATATCTTTTGTCTTCTCCATTGTTACAAGGATGGTGAAATTAATGTTGTTGGGCAGTTTTATGATTCTGAGTCTATTTTCAAAGCTTTTGTCACTATGAATGTATTGAAATAGAGGGATTTTAATGAGAATATAGTAGGAATTAATTTTGCATATCTCTGATGTCTTCATGTGCTTGTCTTTGAATTCTTGTGTATTAAATTTGTAAGGCATTTTAAATACACTGGTTATAAGTTAACTGTGAGATTGTTTTTAAGTTTCTTTCAAGGAGAGAGTAAATCTTAAGGGTAGTTTCAGAGAGTTCCAGACTTTCATAAGAATTTGATACATAGATATGGGAATGAGAGGGTGACTTTTTAGACATTTCAAATGGGTTATGAGTGTGTTATTAGTAATAATTTTATGTGGATATATCTTATTTTGACTCTTTTCCCAATGAATAAGGCACTAGTCTCTACTGGTATAGCAATGATCATTATCAATCCATCAAAATACTGAACAATATTTTTATTTTCTTCTTAAGAGCATAGATGTTTAGGATATGTATTAAAGAATACAAACATTATTGTTGATTCATTAAAGAACTGAATCCATTAGGTTATCCTACTTGAGCATCTGAGATCAAAGAGAAGAAGGATGAAAATCCTTGATCCACTGTCTGATTTATTGGGAAACAATAAGTCAAGAGGTACACCCGCCTGAGTCTGTGGAGCTCAAATAAGATGGAGGATCAAATCCTCATCAATTAGTCATTTTACTTGAAAGAATCATGAATTGGGAGTCATAGACTCAAGAATTAATTCTTTAGATAGATTTTGCAAGAAAAATTGCCAACATGGTCGCCACTCAACTACTGTCACATCATCAAGAAACCTACAAAAATATTCTAGCTTACCCAGGTGGAGCTTCTGGACATAACCTAAATACATATAAACATATGGATCCTCTAGTGCCCATTGTCTGTACACAATCGACCATGTCACTGGGATGTGCTCCTAGGCCTAGATTTGAAGAATCATAATACCTACAATCATGCTCTGAGAGTACTTGTATACAATCTCATGTAGCTCTCTATACATGTGTGCTAAGATACAACTACCCCAACCAAATCTGTGGGTAGATCCAATAATCTTCTTGAGTATACCTACCCAACCACACATGAAGTTGTGTTGTCCCTGAACAGGGATCAAGATACCTCCTATCAACCTAGAAAGAAACATAGGAAGGCGCTTGTACTGAGATAACATATAGTCCCAAGTTAGATATTGTGGAGTAATAGAGGGATCTGCAAAGAATCTTTGAGCATATACAATAGATATAGTAGAGTGACACTCAAAGTGAACCATGTGACTCATCATAGGAATGCGCATGATCTGTCACACATCCTCTGGGGTAACAATCATATCATTGTTAGGAAAATGGGAGGTTTTGTGCTTTGAGTGCCATCTCTCGGCAAGAGAAGTCAACAACCCTGGATTTACCCTGATGTCGGGTAAATCTATCAATGAGTATAGTCCTAATCAACCAATAATTTGTTTCTATACCTCAATCAAGGAGCGAGATAATGCAAGGAAACATGCAGGTCAGGGTCCTCAGAAAGATACAATGGGAAACTTAGTTTGTCAGACAAAAAGTAGACACTTACATCATAATTTCAGCTCCGTAAAACATGTAGAAGATCTAAAAACCAGAATTTTTTAACAGATAAATAGACACAATTCGGTCATACTTCATGTTCTAAGTAGTTCACTAAAAATGACTCTATTTTCCTAGATGCGAGCTGGCATCCCGCATGCAATCCTATTTTTACAGGATGCCATGAAAGACACCATATGCGATCCTATTTTCACAGGATGCCACACATTTTATGTTTTGGTCAAAAAAACCAAAAGCGACTCACTTATGGACTACAAGATGCGATCTTATTTATACAGGATGTGATCTGGAATTTTCTCATTTTTCAAATGCGACACGAGATTTACTAGATGTGATCCAGAACCCCAGATGCAACTCAAAATAAATTGGTCTATAACAAGAGAAAAAAAAGATAAAAAATAGAAATAGAAAGTGTAAAAAGGTAGGTCTCGATGTACTCACCGGGGGTGTGTAGTTTACCATCCACTCATGATGACGCACAAGCTCAAATCAATGCCTCTCAACGGGGACCACCATATTCTCTCTAGAGCTTAATAAATTACCAAGGATAAAAGTGAAAATGAATGGGTAAAAAGTCATTTTTGAGGCTTATATTGACCTTTTAGGGCACAATAGAAGCTTTCAAGCCCTCTGCAGACTGTTAGTACTCTATTTTGTTCTTCTTAGATCTATTGGGAATGAAATTGAACATGCAGAGAGTGTTAATCATAGCTTAGTAAAAATTTTGCGATAATCTCCATGAAATGTTGAATTCATCTATACATGCAGAAAATGATTCGCAAGCTTTACACAATCAATTTTTCATGGGTCTATGTCAACATGTTGCATATCACATACTTCAAATATTGATCGTACATCATTTTATCATGCTCATAATTACATTTTAAATTAATTAACATGGTAAAATTGTGTTTTCTCTTAATACATTTTCTCTCCATATCACCTTCTAATTGATTCTTTCTTGATCCAATCAAGTGTTCCATTGATCTGTCATTCTAAAGAGGGATTTCCTTTTATTTCATTCTCAAGGGGGCATGATCACACTAAAAATCAATCAAATTCTTGCTCAAAAAGCAAAACTGACTTCATCATCAAAAGACTAGGGGCATGGCAGTTTCCTTTGATCAAGTTGGGAGTTTTGGATAGAAGGATTTAGTGCTAAACAATCTGGATATCTATGTCTACAATCTCTCATATCTTTATCAAGCTCATAGTAGCTTCATACTAACCTTTGTTTGATCAAGTTCAAAGTTTGTATTATCAATTCTCATTCAATAAAGTTCAGGATTGATACTTCAGAGCTCTCAGTAGCTTCGTACTGAGCTTTGTTTGATCAAGTTCATAGCCAGTATTATCAATTATTATTCGATCAAGTTCAGAATTGTTATCTCTATTTATGTGTTCAATCAACCTTCATTCGATCAAGTTTGAAGTCGATACTATCAGTCTTAGTTCAATCAAGTTTGAGATTGGTCTCACAACTAAATTTAATTCAATTAAGTGCAGAATCCTCAAACTTTCTGAATTCAAGATCAAACACTCTTTGAATCAATGCGCTACTCGCACATTAATTCAAAGAGGGGAAAATATAATCACCCTAATTTGGTCTACTCTAAACAAAGACCCTATTTTCCCTAAATGTGATCATACCCTCAATTATGTCAATCCAACTATTTAATTATTGGCATAATTTATCAAAATCAAAATAATCTCTTAAATCAAAGTGATTTAATCACTATGTCACATCAATTACCTTGGCCTATTAAATCAAATCAACCCTATTAAATTCTTGGCTAAAGTAATTAATTAAAGGGAATTAATAAAACTCTCAAAATATGACTCATCACTTGCACATGGAAAGTCAATCCATGTACCAATGAGAGTTCACTCACATGGATCACCAAAGGTTCAATTCTCACCTCTCCTCACAACTCAATGTCAACCCTTCATTTCTCAAATTCTTCCATAAAAGGATTAAATTTTGAACTCAATAGGTCCTAATTATTATAATTCTAATTGCACTCGTATGCCCTTCATTTGGTTTCATGAATTTATTTCTATTTAGATAAATCTCTCGTTTGTGCTTAATGAATCCTTTTAGCTTTAATTGCATGATAGATAGTTTAGATTTCACTTGAATCTTCCATTCTAGGACTGAATGTGTCACTGAACTTAAGCATAATCTGAGGGAAAATTTATAGCTTAGATCATACTCTTTCTAGATAGGAAGCAATATGTTGTTTTCCTTTGGTTTTCTATGTTTTTAAATTAAATTTGATTATTCTAACCATTGATATAATGACATATTGAAGTGTTTTCTTGCATCTTGTAGGTACAATAATCACACACACAATAGGTACTTCTCATATTGAAAATAAGGAAGTGTTAAGTTGTTGACAGAAGTTGTCAGAGTTGTTGTGGATGATAAGGGTTTTGTGATTTCAATTTGAGGTTGCGATCAGAAAGATGATAGACAGAGATAAGAGAGAAGTTAAACAGTACATATAACTTATTGGATCTGACAAGAAATCATTGCTACATCTAGATCACTAATCTTGTTGTTCCCTAATAGTTGCAACAAGAAAAATCCCTTAATCATGTGAACTCTAACAAGTTATTTTTGTAAATCCTTTAATAGGGAAAATTCTTTATTGAGGTTTGATATCCTCTAGCAAGGTAGATCATAGCTAGTATTTTTGTACTCCTAACAGTGTACTAGTCACTCCTAATAGGGTGAACCCTCAGAAAGGGTATTTGTAGCTCCTAATAGGGAAAAATCATTTACTATAGTATTGGGCTTGTTGGTTGCATCCCCACCATGTTTTTTCCCCCTCTTGCAAGGGTTTCCATGTGAAAATATCTTTTCCATGTGTGTTAATTTATGGATTCTTGATATTAGTTTGTTTTATGTATTTGCATCAGTTATATGCTTTATAGTTTGGAAAGTATTTCTGAAGTTATTTAGATCATCGGTCGAATTTGGCTATTATCTATTTGGACTGATTCACCCCCCTCTTAGTACCTATTAATTCCAACAAAGTTCACCAATTTGCATTCCCAAAGGTTAGAGATTTCCTCCCTGTGCAAGAAGCTACATATGTATAAAAATAAGATCTCTTACCTATTTATATGCATCCATATGATGTTCAAGATTATAGGTCGGATCTACTATAAGAGATCTCATTTTGGGACGATCTTGAGGACTCATTTTGGGAAAATCTTGAGGTAATTGTGTCAAGCTTAGATTTGGTTCATTCATCTTTTGAACAAGAAAATTAGGAACAATAGATTATTGTTAAGGAAATAGTTGTTGATTCTAAGGTTCAAGTTGATTTGTTTGAAGAGTTACCACTTTTTGTCATTAATGTTGAAGAGAATATGTATGAGATAACAAAGTTGCAAAGTTGTGATCAACAAGAGCATGAAAATCATCATGACAAAGGGAAGATCCATGAGGATATCTAGTTGTGGAAGACTTAAAGGTTGATATGGATGCAAATTTGGTTCAAGAAGAGAAAGAAAATCAGAAAACCATAGATTTCCAAGGTACGAGATTTGAAATAAATAAAGAAAGAGTGTTACATATGTTAGTAATAACTAAGAGGGGGGGTGAATCAGTGACCTCAAAAATTTATCCTTTAATCTTTAAACACCAATAAATACACCTCAGATTATTAAGTCCCTACAAGATGCATGCCTTGAAATACTTGAAATAATTAGCTGTCTGTCGGTTTACCTTGTCTGTCCTTATTCTCCTTGATAACCGATAAGCAGTAAAAACTTATTTACCGATACTCAGTAAATATGCAGAGTATACCAATCAATCCAGAAATGCATATGTGAAATGTAAAACAATAAAGTAATAAACCGTACATACATAACACATGGATTTTAACATGGAAACCCTGTTAAGGGAAAAAACCACTGGGACCGGTACCCCAAATTTTCACTCTTATGAAGTGAGCCCTATTAGGAGCCAACCATGTTAAAGGTTACAAACACACTATTAAGTGCGAACTTGTTAGAGGATTTTATACATAGATTGTCACTTAGTATCTGGCATCTATTTTGCTACCATCTGTGAATCAGCCTCCTTCTTAGACTATCAATAGGCTTTAGGCAAATCTTGCTACCTTCCTTGAATTAACCTTCTTCTTAGGCTGTCAATAGGATTTATGCAAATTCAATGCTAGTTTCATGCATCAACCTTTTTGGAAATCTTTTATGATATACCTCAATTATAGAAAAATGGTTAAGTCCTGCTCTATTAAGAGACTTGATGCTTCAATGGTTAAACTAAAACATTATGACCTATTTCTAATGCAACTTTGAATTGCAGATTTTTAGATCTATTTAAGTACAACACCTCTCTGATCAATGTATTACTTCAATTCTTTGTGCTCCACACTTTCTGCTCTATGTTGATGTGTTTCACTATTCATCAGTGTCTGCATAATTCTTTAGCTCTCCTTCAGCTTGATTGATCAAGACTGTATGAATTTTAACTTTCACCAGTTTCTCTTCAGTATCCTCTTTCTATTCACTCCCTATGTATCTAATTCTTCCATAAATGAATTATGCTTATCTCTTATATAGACATGATATTCCTTAATTCTTGATTCTTGGCGTGAAAAACAATCCAACCAATTTGATTTACGGCTTTAACTCCTGATTTATCTTGTAGTTATCTTCTTTCCAACTATAAAAATATTCTTTAAATAAATTACTTAACTCTGGGTGAATAAAACAACTAAAATAACTAGTTAAGTCTATCCTTAAGCTCTACCAGCTAGATATTTTGTCATTTTCTAAACTCTCTATTTTGTCGATCAATTCTGTAGTTCGTCGTCGGTGACAACTGCCAGTTCTGTCGGTGTAACTTTAGTTAGCTTCGGGATCTCCATTCATCAGGCATCATTGGATTTTTCTTTGTCAGGAAACACTATCTTTTGCTCGTTGGGAAACACTGTGACTTTTTCTTTGCCTTTACCGATGGTGTGCACTCTATTGGTGTTGTCTGTCACTTAGTGAATACTTGACTTTTATGCATTACTGAAAGCATAATCACTATTCCATTGATTCTCTGAAGTCTTTGGCATTATGGAAATGACCGTACATATGATATTAAGTTGAAATCAATGATAATACAAACCATTAACTGATTTAATGTCTTGCATCATCTTCAACTTAACATTATCAAACATTCAATCAGTTACATGTCATCAATCTCTCCCTTTGGCATTGATGGAAACATACTATAT
>MU228536.1:1651271-1669325 GCA_018584345.1 Thuja plicata | reverse complement strand
TGATCAAGGAAATTGATATAATTGATATTGTTGATATTTGAAAATATTGATTCAGGAATTTGATAAATTGATAAAATAATAAAATGGGGCCCAAAGTCTAGGCGACCATTTTAGGGTGCATACAACTTCAACCTCATCCCCTGAGCAATGTTTAATTTTTTGTTCTGCACAATACTCCTTCCTTTATGCACAAAAGTGACCAGATTGCGTGACATGTCACTACCTAACTAGCTCTTCTTAACCAATGTGACTGTGCGACTAAACACTATAGGTCATGTCGTGCACTCATGACACTAAATACTAGCACCTCTTAACTGCCATGACTACGCGACTAACCACTAGTTGTGCACTCGTCAGTTAACTCCTTACCTGCCTGCCTGCCTCGCGACTACATGACTAACCACCCTCGTGCACTCGTTGGTTAATTCCTTAACTTATTTCTTGACTGATGAGTGCCTAACTACACACCACCTAACACCATTAGCCCCACAATTTGTCCCACTGCTTAGCTGGCCCACACTTCCACGTGTCAGCATCTCATGCACTCACAGGCATTTCCTCTAATCTCTCTTCTCTACCATGAGTGCACAACAAGCTGCCACCTGTCACACTTGTATCCATCTTAATACTGCATCACCTATGTGGGCCCTAGAAAAATTTGTTTGTCGCCAAAGTCACCACTTGCTTGAGCCCGCATACCAAGGCACCTCCTGCGCACAAGCTCCAAGAGCCTTTGAGGCTCTTTCTTAAAACTACAATGGAAGTGGTTTATCTTTGAAAGACCATTGTATTTGTTCAACCCACCGATGTGGGACTAAGTTTTTGCAATTTTTTAAAGTCTATTGCTTCTGCGCATCAAAATTTTGTCTGTTACCTCAGGTAAGCATGGAATTCCTCCATCCATGCACACTCCAAAGGCTCTAAGGCCTTTGCTTCACATTCATATTGAGCTCTAGCCTATATAGATATTCAAGTTCTCCCTCTCCCAGTCAATGTGGGATATTATCCTTGGATTTTTTTAAGTTTTTCCTATCTTGCATGCCAAAAACATGTTTGTAATTACTCTTGGCCAGTGCAACATTCCACTAGTTGAGCACGCATAAGGCTACATGAGCCTTCTAATTCAAACATATGTGTTGGCATATAAAAATGTTTCAAATTCCTATGCACCATACATGTGGGACAAACCCCAAAATGTCATTCTTGCTAAAGAAACTCTCTGTGTGCTACTTTATCTATGTTCTCTGTGTAGGGTCTCCTCTTCATTTCACACCTTGCGCAGAATTCTCTCCAAACATTGCACAGACTTCACTTGGTTATTACATAGACTCCAGGTACTTACCATTGTGCAACACTTGCTTCTGCTTTACCTTGCCAATGATTGTCTTGAAAATCTTTGAAATCTATTTATAAACCAAGATCATGCATTGGCCCCCCATTTATGCTTTGCACATACTTTTCCTTCACTTGCATTTTCTTTAAAGTTTTTAAAGTTATTTTCATTCCACCTACTCTAGGTATCCTCCTCCAACTCACATAACCTCCTCCATTTCACACACAAGCCTCTAAAACACTTGTCTAGCGCAGATTTTACCACAATGTATTTGGTTTATCTACCAATTGCATTTGTTTGAATGTTTAATCTAATTCATTTTGCAGACCTCCTACCTCAAGTTCCTGCGCTGACTTGATTACTTTGAACTTGGTTTTACACCTTCCAAATTGCATTGGCTTCAAATTTTCTAAAATGTGCAGGCTTCCATCTATTGTCTTCCAAGCAACACCTTATTTATTCTTTTAATATCACATGCCAATTGCATCTGCTTAAGGTTTTTTTAAAGTTTTTTATTTTTATTTCATGCGTTGGTCACCATTCATTATGCGCGGGATAATCTTGCATCATGTGCATGCTTCTACTAATTTTACACCTACCAATGGAATTGGTTTTAATTGCCAATTACATTTGCATGAAAGTTTATAAAGAACAGAAACTGATTCACCAAAATCATTTTGCATTTGCTTGCAATTTGATGGACAACACTTTTCATCAGTGCCTTGGTGGATGACCATACGCTACTCCAGAAGATCTTATTTAGTGTGAGAAAGGAGGATAATCTAGCATTACAACCACCATATATCCCTTTGCAATCTCTTAGACCCTTTCATTGGAAACATATTCACAATATCTCAAATTTGACACTTCAAACATAAAAAATGAAATACTTTCATGCCACAGACAATGCCTCCAAGAAGGTGATTTGGACAAAAAATAAATCCAATCTTAGGAATATGACACTTTGCATATTTATTTACTTTAGCATGATGAGAATGTGTGCTGAAAGATTTTTTTTGATTTACACTTGGGTGCAAGATATCCATGATCAAGAATGACCATTCTGAAAGTCTCTAAAAATGTAAATGTGAAAACATAGGAAATCGACTTCAAACTTACCTCGGCACAAAATTCAAACCATGTCTTGAGATCTTGAAACTTGGCCAATAGATTCATTCATCTATAATGAGCATGCATGCAAAAGGAATTTATCTTATTTAACTCCACATGCGAGATATAGCTGATCAAATTTGGCAATTCTAAAAAATAGTGCAGATGCAGATGTAAAAATAACATAAACTTCATTTGGATTATCCTTTGCAAAAAACTAAACCCATGCCTTGAGGCCCAAACCCTGATCCTATCAGTATATTTACATAGAAGGAGCACAAATAAACAACTCTCATATCAAAATAATCATCTGATACAAAGTTACAAACCTCTGAAGATGACTGTTCTGCAAAATCAATTCTGCCCATACTAGGAAACTGCATAAAACACCTTTTGTTCTGAGTTCACAAACTCACGAAATGCACACCTTATGATTGGAGACCTTGGATATAGATTCACTTTCACATAAGGAAAATGAAACTTCAATTATCTCTCTTTGATGATCAACAAGTCAACCGACATTATCCTTCAAAGTCAGTCCTTCATTAACTTCTTGAACTCAAACACAATGAAAATTACAGAAATTGGATTTGGAATAAGCATTATGATTGCTTTAATTTTAGCCATCACAACAAAGGTTTCTTCAAAATAAATTCCTTATACCTTAGAATAGCCTTTACAAATAAACCTTTCCTTTCTCCTTACAACTTATACATCTTCATTCACTTTGTTTTTAAATACCCACTTTGTTCCTATTACATTATCATTTTTTACTATTGGAACCAATTCCCAAGTCTATTTTTTCTCAATCTAATAGGACCCTTCTTCAATTGCTTGTATCCAAATTTCATCCCTATTGTAAAAATTTATGGTCCTTGGCTCTATTTTTTACAACAAATACCAGTCTACCTGTTCATTTGTTCTTGTAACTCTTCTCCTAGTCTACACACATTCAATTTTTCTCCAATTATTTTTTTGTAGGAGCATCCTGAGGTAGTTGGCAATCCTGTGTCACCAAAAACATGTTTTGGATTGATTTCTATTTTAGTAGCTATCTTGGTTGGAGACCTAAGCTGATTGGTCACTTTGGTGGCATTTCTTAGTTGGAAGATGTATTTCTTCACTGTTGGACTCGGTGACTCAACTTGGTGGTGCTCTGTGTTTCTACTTTCGGTGATATTCTACTTGGGGTACATTTCTCAGTGATAGTTTCTCAATGTTTGCAGATCAGTGGTGTCTTTCTCAGTATAATATTACTCAATGACATCTATTCAGTGGAGTTCTACTTGGTTGTGTCTTTCACCAAGTGGTTTGGCTCTCGGTATGCTTGTTTATCGACTGATTGTTGGGGTTCACTGACTTGTGTTTATGGGTTGCGTAGACATTGGAGATTGCATTCGTAATTTGAGGGGGTCATTGGGATTGTGTTGAGTTCTGAGGCATGTGGATTTATGGTATTGGATCTTGTGTGGACCTAAAACTGGGTTGATGTGTTTTCCTATGTATTTTTTATTATTTGAATCCGACTGGTGCATTTAATAATTGTTCATTGTAGAGTGTATGGCCGACTGGGTCATTTAATTATCTTTTACAAGCTGACTTGTGGAAAGTGTGTATAAAAGAGAGTCTAGGTTGATGTTTAAGGGGGACAAAAAATGATGGAAATATAGATATAGGATATCAGAGTAAGATAATAAGCTGAAATATTATCAGTTGTTGCAGATAATTGTAAGTGGGTAAACATAGATTGTAGATTGCTTGGTGGCTTGTGAGCACAAGTTCAGATTTGGTTTCTTCCATTTGTCTATAGGTTAGATGGATAAGGTTGGATCCTACAAGACCTTGTTGAATCTGTTGATGTAATTGGCCCTAACATAGAAGGCCTTAAAGCCTGGCATATTGAATGTAATTGGATAATATAAGTTGATATTAATATATCTTGTGTTGTGGTGTTTCCGCTGTGTTATTTTGGTTGTTGGCTGCAAGTTTGGACAATCCTTTATTTGCATCATCCGAGCTTGGACTATATCAAGTGGTATTAGAGCTAGTTCATTTCTTATGGAGCTTAGGGTTTTCAAATATTTGGAGAGATGCCTCTAAGAATATTGGACCCTAGGGTGATTGCAGATCTTTCTGAGGAGGTGGAAGCGAGGATAACAAAAAGATTCATATCTGAGATGATGATAATGAGGAATGAAATCATAGAAGGTATTAGAAATGTCGGATTGCATAGAGGTTTGAGAATAGATTATAGTTATCAAGAATCTATTGAAGATTTTGAAGTTGTTGGATCTAGTGGAGATGATAGAGCTGATCAGATAGAGAGATCTGGAGGAGACAAATATGCTCGGTTGCAGAGATCTAGAGCCTGGTTGAGTACAAACTACCAAATGGAGGTTTCTAATTTTTTAAGTATATTGAGACCCGAGGATCCAATTGATTGGATCGGTGAGTTAGAAGGCTAATTTGAGTTGGAAGACATTGAAGATCCTCTTAGAGTAAGGTTGGCACAAACTAAGTTGAAGGGACATGTTGCTTTATGGTGGAAAGAATTGTAGAGGGACCGAGAAGAAGAAGGTGAGATGAAGATCAATCGGTGGAGGTTTATGGTGACAAAGATAAAAGCTAAGTTCATTCCTGTAGACTATGAACTTGAGTTATTTAAGAAATTGTAGACTCTAAAATAGAAGGAGATGACTATGGAAGATTATACCGAGGAGTTCTACAAGTTGATTATTCAGTCGGGGCATAGAGAAATTTCTAAGGAAAAGGTGGCTAGGTATGTTAATGGTTTGAAATTCAATATCCAAGATGAGATTGGTATGTTGAAGATTGACCCAATATAAGATGCTTATTAGTATGCACTGAAGGTAGGAGATAAGTTGAAGAGAAGACATTATGGTAATTCCCAAGGGAAGGAGAATCAAGAACAGTCGGTAAAAGATAAACTGAGGGTTGAAGATGAACCAAAACCTGTTGAATTGAGGAGAAAGAAAGGTAGAGGTGTATTCAGAGGTACTTTTTACAACTATGGAGAAGAATTACATTGGTCATTTAAATATCCCCATGCTGATAAGAAGGTCGGTAGTCACCGAAATGCTATGGTGAATGAAGTTACTTAGAATGAACCTTAGATAGAGGTTGTGACTCTCTTTCTTAGGAGAAATTTTCTTCCCTCAAAGCAAGCTGATTCTTGTCAGATGAAGAACTTATTTAGGACCGTGTGCAAATCTAGTGGTAAATGTTGTAAGGTGATCATTGATGGAGGAAGTACTGACAACTTAGTTGCTGAAGAGATGGTTCAGGAACTTGGTTTGAAAAGGTTGAGGCATCCTTTTCCTTATCGAATAATTTGGTTACAAGTTGGTCATGCAGTAGAAGTGAAAGAGAAGTGCATGGTGAGTTTTCACATTGGTACTTATAGAGATGAAGTATTATGTGACATTGTGGAGATGAGTTATTGTCATGTTTTTCTCGGTAGACCTTGGCAGTATGATAGAGAGGATATTCATGATTGTAAAAGAAATTCCTTTACTATATTTAAGGATGGTCAGAATTCTATTTTGCTTCCTTTGAAGGATGCAGATCTCAGGAGGAGGAACTTGAGCATTGGTAGCAAATCTGACATGGTTGTAGTGGATGGTGCAGGTATGAGTGTGCAGAAATATGAAGATAAATTAGTAAGTCTTAGTGGTAAAAGGAAGCAGAAGAAGAACTAAGGGAAGAGTGTGTCGGTTGAGGATTTGGAAGACATGTATATCAAGAACCAGTTTGGGATCTATATGTTTAATCCCAGTAGATGTTCCTCCAGCTTTTGAGAACATCTTTTTCTCACGTGGGGTGTCTGATGCAAGAGCATCCTGGGGTGGTTGGCAATCCTATGTCACCAAAAATATGTTTTGGTTTGATTTATGTTTTAGTAGTTAACTTGATTGGATACCTGAGGTGATCAGTCACTTTGGTGGCAGTTCTCAGTTGGAAGATGTACTGCTTCACTATTGGAATCGGTGACTGGACTTAGTGGTGCTTGGTGTTGTTGTTTTCGATGATATTCTACTCGGGGTACACTGCTCGGTGGTAGTTGCTTGATGTGTGAAAATCGGTCATATCTTTCTTGGTAGAATATTAATTTGTGGTATCTATTTGGTGGATTTCTACTCGGTTGTTTCTTTCACCAAGTGGTCTGGCTCTCGGTGTTCTTATTTATCGACTGGTTGTTGGGGTTCACAGACTTGTGGTTGTGGGTTGGGCAGATGTTGGAGATTTCATCTATAATTTGAGGGGGTCATTGGGATTGTGTTGAGTTCTGAGGCGTGTGGATTTGTGGCATTGGATCTTGTGTGGACCTAAATCTAGGTTAATGTTATTTCCTATGTATTTTGTATTATTTGTAGCTGACTGGTGCATTTAATAATTATTCATTGTAGATTGTATGGTCGATTGGGTCATTTAATTATTGTTTACAAGTCAACTTGTGGCAAGTGTGTATAAAAGAGAGTCTAGGTTGATGTTTAAGGGGGAAAAAAAATTATGGAAAGATAGATAGAGGGTAGAAGAGTAAGATAATAAGCTAAAAGATTGCAAGTTGCTACAGATAGTTGTAAGTGGGTAGACATAGATTGCAAATTTCTTGGTGGCTTGTGAGCACAAGTTTAGATCTAGTTTCTTCCACTTAGCTATAGGGTAGATGGATAGGGTTAGATTCGGCGAGATCTTGTTGAATCTGTTGATTTAATTGGCCCTAAACAAGAAGGCCTTACAACTGGGCATGTCGCAGGTAATTGGATAATATAAGTTGATATTTATATATCTTGTGTTGTGTTGTTTCCAATGTGTTGTTCTTGTTGTTGGCTGCAAGTTTGGACAGTCCTTTATTTGGATCCTTTGAGCTTGGACTGTATCATATTTGATCTTATTAACGATTCTTATGAACATACCTGGTGTAGCATCAAAAATTGCAGCCCTATCCAATTTCTTATTTAGTAAGGCCCTATTTTATTATTCCAAGGTTTCCATATCTATTATGCCTGATCCAACCCCAATTTTTTGCATATCTCTGACATCTCCTTTCCAAATAGGACCTCGGGTCCAAATTTGGGTCCACTTTGGGGAAAAAAAAAAAGGTGACTAGGGAAGTCAAGGGCAGATTTGGGTTGTCCCTATCCTAAAAGTTTCCCTTCTCCCCAATGTTTGGCCCCAAATTTGATTTTGGTAACAATTGTTTATTTTCAATGGGGATTATAGGCCCACGTCCTTGGAGTTTTGCACCATAAAATGGCTAGGAGAGGTATATAAACAAGGCTAACTCCTTCATTTTTTTAAGCATCCAATTCTATACAAGAAAAAGAAAGCAATCAAGAAAGCACAAAGTTCAATTCAAGAGATCAATCATTCAAGGCACGGAAGACAAGGAATAATTTGTATGTGTAAGCACTTATGAAGGCATTCATGATCTTTATATCATAAAAGTTAACATCAAAGACAAGATTAAGCATCTCTGTGATCATTTTGACATGAAGAATGTTTATGAAGGTATAAGAAATCTATTTCTAGATCAAGCCTCTTTTGTACATTAGCATACTTCCCTTAAAATAATATTCCATTCCTATGTCAAGGTCAATTCCTCATATAGGTTTTTCACAATTCTACATAACACTTTCCCTCTTTTTGTATGTACATGAGTAGGTGGAAGACCTGCAGGAAGATCTATAGACAGATCAAGAGAAGGGAATTTTTTTCAATTTATATTTTCAGAAAGTGCCATGAAAAATGTGAGTGATTCACCCCTATCATAAACTAGGGTGAGTGAGTCACCCCTATCCTCATGCTTTCTCCTAAAATTTGGTTTGTAGGCCAATTACTATCTTTGGTTCTTAGATATGGTCTTAGAACCAATATGTTAGTTTTTAGTCTATTTGTACATGCAAAGAACCATATTTTATCTCTATTTAGCCCTAGATCTTGCATTTCTAAATTACAATTGCATAGGCATAGTCCCCATTAACAAATGATCACTACATATGCCTAGAACTTCTTCTTCAAGTGAGGCCTCATGGATAATCTTTCTTCCAATGTAATTAGGTTAGCTGAATGAGCGTGAGATAGATTCCTTATTTTCATACATAATCTTGTGAATTATATTGCACCATTATTCACCTTAAAACCCTTTCAATAGACTTGGAAATATTTTTAGGTTTCTTCTCTAGAGTGTTTCCCTTTCTTAAAATGTTTCTTCTTCATCTATTCATGAAGGTTCATCTAATTTATAGTCTTCTTGTTCACATGTTCTTTGATATAGATCTTCATCAATCTTTTCATTTTCACTCTCCATTATCTTCCTAAACCTTCTATTGTATCATCTATAAGCCTTCTTTTAGTTGAGTACCAAAGGAAGATTTTTTCATCATACTAGAATAAATTTTTCACAAGTCTTCCTCATCTCTTTTGATGGAGCATTTTCTTCCAAACACTTTGAAGTACTTGATAGTTCTTGGTCTTCCATACCACAACTCATAAGGTTTTCTATTGGTGTTCACCCTTGGTCATCCTTTTTTGTGAATGTATATTTCAGTGTGAGTTTTCTCTCTCCAATTCATATCAAATAATTTGGCCTCTTTCAACATTTTTCTTTCCATCTCTTAGAAAATTCTAATCTTTCTTTTCACAACTACATTTTGCTAAATAATTCTATTAGTTAGTTAGGCACCTTTTTATTCCATCCTCTTCAAAAAATCTTCCAAATTCATTTGATGTGAACTCACCTCCTCTATTATACCTTAGACACTTATTTATTTAATTATCAACCATTGACTTAAATACCTTAAATCTATCAAAGGCTTCTACTTTATCTTTTAGAAATGTAACCCATGTCATCTTGGTAAAAACACTAATAAGTAGCATGAAGAACATATTATTATAGAGACTCCTTATTTTTGTAGGTATACATAGATCAATATGAAACAACTCCATCATTATTTTGGAAGAGTACTCCTTGGTCTTGAATCTTGTCTTTGTCTTCTTTCAAAATTGACATTTCTTGCATAATGTATTTGCGGGCTTTATAATCTTCAACATACCTCTAACCACATGTGTAGCTATTATCTTCACAAGGTTAAGAAATTTGATGTGTCCCATTATTCTGTACCATAGAAAACTATCATTGGTTAGTGTCAAAAGACACCTTCTCCTATTAGCTTCTCTTAGGTGATATTCATTTCCATCAATCCTATATCCTTTAGCAACCAATTTTCTAGATTTTTATTTTTTAATTTCACAACCACCATCATGAAGTGTGAGATGTATCCTTTGTACACATTTTTCTACACCAAAAAAGATTGTGCTTGAGGCCCTTAACATAAAGAACATCTTCTATCTTATACTCTGCATCAATACTTATTGCACAAGGTGGAAACAAATCATATTCAACACCAGTAGTGAAGTCAATGATTTCAACCACTAAAACTCTATCTCAAAGCAATAATCCCTATCTCATACAAGGAGAGAAAGACAATAATAAATCAAATGCACATTAAATGATAAATTCAATAACAATAAAATGCAAATAACTTCACCATTAATCTCCCTTGGCCTTCTCATCTTTGTGTGCATTATGGGCTCTCAAATTCTCACTAAATGTATGTTGTACAAAGATTAAAAGTGTGTGATTAAGAAATAATGAAGGAATAAGATTCCTTTCATAGAGTTTGTGAATTTAAATAGACGGTTCAGATTGAAGGAGACTGATTGGAAATGAATGGAAAATATTGAATGAGACTAAATTTATTAAAGATATAACTCAGAGTGATTGGTGTTTGATAGATAACCGAGTGCATGAAAAAATTGATTGATAATTTAACTGGTTTGATTGATAGATGATTAGATATATTGGATATAAGACTAAATAGATTGAATAATTAAGTGAATTGATTGCAGAGATGACTGAATAGATGACTTAGTCAGAATGGTAGTTGTAACCACCTAGATTTGGTCAGCTCTGACCATAGACCCTATTTTCCCTCAGTGTGATCATACCCCCAATTATGTCTAGACAACTCTTCAATTGGCTGGCATAATTCATTCAAATCAGATTTAATCTCCTAAGTGATCTAATCACTAAATTTTATTAATCACCTAAGCCAATCAAATCAAATCAATTTAGTCCAAATCATTTCAAATCAAACATGGCTAAGGTAATTAATTTAAAAGGAATTAAATAAATCCCTATTATATAAAATCACTTGCAAAAAGCCTATCTTCTAGCCTAAATTAATCTAATTAATTGTCTATAGTCCTAATTAATTGTGTAAAGTAATAAAAAGATTAAATAATTAATATTCCTATTTTTTAATGAATATATTTAATATAATTCATTTCATTAATATTCCCCTAAACTCCTAACCTAACCTACCTCAACCACCTTGACCCTGGGTTCAAACCCATCCCAACCTATCTACCCCATGCTAAATCTAATCCTAATCCCATTCTAACCCACCTCCTAATGATGTCACATTCCTAAAAATGTGATTAGGAACTCAACCCACTTGAGAAAGTCAACTTTCTCAAGCTTGACTCCCTCTAAGTCCACCTTCTCAAGCTTGCCTCTTACACCCTCACCATGCCTCTTAAATGCTTGCATTTAATGCATAGGCCTTCCACCACACTTCTTTAATTCCCTTGGCATTTAAAGCCTCTTACACCTCATTAATGGGTTTTACAACTCCATTAATGACCCTTGTCCCTCCTCTCTCTCCTCATTTTCTTCTATAAATAGAAGGATTTTTTGAGCTCAAATAAGCCTGAATTTTAGATTGAAAATGTATTGTTGTGCTGTTAGGATTTATATAGATTCATGTGTCAATTTAGTTTCCATGATTATGCATTGTTATAATCTTGATTTCTAGAACTAGAATGCATGTTATTTAGATATATTTCTTATTTTTAATAAAATCTTTCATGCTAGGTTGTATATGTCACTGAAAAAGGCATAATCTGAGGGCTATTATGTTGTTTTTCACACTCCTCCAAGTTAGAAACAAATAGATTGATTTTAGTAGATTTTCATGCTTTAATAACCCTATTTTCACTAATGTAATGATCTATTGAAGTGTTGTGTTGCAAGTAATAGGTGCACTATTTCACACACACATTTCTGGTGCCCATCATGGGGCACGATTTTAGATTTTCCTCATTTCCACTTCATTTTTCACTAATTTATCTTCCCAGTTTTCATGTCCAGGCTCGTTTCTAGTAGCAGAAGCTCGCATCTGGGATACGCCCTCGTACCGTAGAAATTGAGGCTCGCATTAGGGATTTCTTGGGTCATTTTTTAGTATAGGATCGCATCTGGTAAACACTCTATCGCATCTGGTAGCAAAGGCTCATATCTAGTTGTTGCATCATTTCCTGTAATTTTAGGATCACATTTGGTTGAAATTTTTGTGAACTTCATTCCCTAACCCCTAACACTTTAACCAGTTGTTGATTTGATCTTTTGACAGCCTAACTAGTGCTTGTAGGTTGCTGATAAGGAATTAGGAAGACTTGGATAACGTGTGTGTTTGCAGGTGTTTTTAAACTAATTTTAGTACTAACCATTTACAAAAAAAATTCAAAACCTAAAACATTTTTTCAACATTTGTTAAATTGACTAGATTAC
The DNA here is from genome assembly GCA_018584345.1 of Thuja plicata. Taxonomy (NCBI): domain Eukaryota; kingdom Viridiplantae; phylum Streptophyta; class Pinopsida; order Cupressales; family Cupressaceae; genus Thuja; species Thuja plicata. The sequence goes on along the minus strand of MU228536.1, from coordinate 1,657,227 downwards.
TATGCTCTTTTCCTTTAAGAAAAATCAAAAAATCATATGTTGATTTAACACTTGTAAAGGAATTTGGAGATAAATAGACTAACAAACTCACACTTTAATTCATTTTTGGAATTGGTAATTGAACAAGAAAGTCACTAAATCTTGTGGGATAATTGAACAAGTTACATCATTTAAATCATTTTGGGATCTAAAATTGAACAAGAAAATCACTTAACATTGCGTGTAATTGAACAAAACAAATTTTCTTTCACGCATTTTGTTTTCATTAATTTAGGAATATCTAAATCAAGCTCAACATAGCTTGAGGGAATGAACCTTTGATTGAAGTATTTTGGGAGAAAACAACATCAATTAGGAGAGTATGCTCTTCTTCTTTTGAAGAATCAAAAATCTATACATCCTACGCTCACCAATCCTTTGTATGCTTATTTAACAGTAGAGGGCCTACCGATTGAGGAAAAAATCTCCCGGGAATGACCCAAGTGAGGACAGGTTTTACGCAAACCCTTCCAACTCACTATAAATAATTTCTTCCTCATAGGCCAAAGCCTCGGAAGATGGAGCCAGTTTTATTCTCAAAATTTTGACATCATTCCTTGAACATGCTTGGGTATGTGTAGAGCAGAGCCGCTTGAATATTGCTTGTGAGACTACACATATTTAAGTACTCATAGGGCTATACGCCTCAATTTTTCCTTGTGCAATTCTATGGGAGACTATTTCAAATGGATTGCCCCATCATAAACAATGAACTTTGTAGACAAACTACCTGATTCACCCCCGAAAGGGTGATAATCCTTGTGCAAGGAAAAAAGTAATTTCCCCAAGACAATCATCATATCATGCCCTCACTTGCATTTAGAGTCAGCTAATACAGCATCATGATTGGATTCATTACTTGCTTGGTGATGGTTGTATTCTAATTAGCATTTGAGTGTGTACCTAAGTCAATGAGAAAGGATTTTCATCCTCCACCTAGAAAATAGGGCATAAGGATGTGTTTGTTCCCCTAAAAAATGTAAATTTGCTTGATGTACTTGAAACATCACTAACAAGATAAAATCCTTCAAAATATGAAACAAACTTCAATCCTTGGTCTACACATGTGTTTTTCACTCACTGACAGGTCTCAAAACACAATCTGCAATCAAACAAACTTCACACACTTTTAGGACAAAATTTGATAGAGACATAATAAACTAGCATCCCAAATTTCCTAGCTTGTATCTAGTATCATAGCTCGCATCTAGTGTATTTCATCATATTTGTTTAGCACATCATCAAATCTAGGGTTAAAGCTTGCATCCAGGGTCATCAGCGGCTCGCATACTGTATTTCCTAGCTTGCATCTAGTGGCTCGCATCTAGAACAGTGGGCACTTGCAGATTAGTTTCTCAGAGAAAATTAGTAGATTTGGGTACCATTTTGGCTCTTTAGTCTGTCCCTGTTGTCTTTTCTGGTCTCCCTGTTGCTATCTCAAAACACTTTTTTAGACGTCTACCTTGCATGTCTTGTCAGTCTCTCGCAATCAGTCTCAGTACATGTGGTCTATCCGCTTTTCAAAACAACTTGATTCCCAGCTCACTATCAGGGCATTCTAACCCTGTGATGCTGGAATCATTTACTTCCACCAAAATACGAATGATACTTCCAGCTAGACACACTCACTTAAAAAATTTGAGATACTACCTAACACTATTGGTAAACTTTGATGAAGTTGAGGTACAAACACATGGTTAACACAAGACACAACAAGTACATGTCTAAAAGATTGAGAGTACTTCCTAAATCATTGCACTTTCAAGGAGAAACATCTCGCAGTTCCCTACTTGATCTAGAATCTCCATAAATAGATAGGTCCACTCACAGATGGAGTGAGGCTTTTGAGGAATATGACAATATAAAAAACCAAAAACATGGATATGTCGATGAAGAAGAAGAACCCACATTTGACCATCCTATATTTGAATCAAGTAGTGAGGAAGACATCACTGAAGAAGAGTATAATAAACTCAAACAGAGCAGGACGTTCCACAAGATAATGGAAAACATGATTGACGAAGATAAAGAGAAATACTTTCTCCATCTAGCATCCACTAGCGTAAAGTTACCCAAGGATTATGATGTGGAACAACTAAAGGAAAAGGAGGTGCCAAATCCTATATATATTCTCTCCAAACAACTCACCTTGATGAAAATAGAGCTCATGACTCTCAAACAAGAGAAGGATAAACCCAAGACAAAATACTCAGTGGACTCCATTTGTCCATTTCCTTTCAACAAGAGTATCACTATGGTTTCATTCCCTCCCAACATGGCAAGGCCAAAATAGAACAAGTATACAGGAGAGACCGATATACATGACCATGTTAGGGAATTTTGTGCTCTTATCATAGAGTACATGCATGAACCTACATACCTCATGCATCTCTTTCCTAGAAGTATAGGAGGAAATGCCATGGAATGGTTCTCAAAGCTTACAACTAAGGTAAAAAAATTTGAGGAGTTAATTCAACAATTTATCCAACATTACTCCTATAATATACAACATGATGTGACTATGATGGATCTATGCAACACTAAACAAAAGACTAGCTAATCCTTTACACACTTTCTACAAAGGTGGAGGAAAATATTTGCACGGTAATCAAGAGCTATTCCTAAATCTGAGAAAATGGAAATCTTTGTTAATAACCTGGTACCTGAGTTTTACTATGCATTGCAAATGCAAGACTTCCCTAGCTTTGACAGGATGATAAAAAATGCCATCCATATCAAAGAAGTCATGGTTAAAAAGGGAGAAATCACTCTCCAAAGTGAAAACAAATCTAACAACTCCAACAACAAACCAAAATGGTGGAAACAGAACAAAAATGTTGTTAATGATGGAGTAGTAGATGCATCCAATGTTGGCCCTAAACCTGAGGTATTCAATCTGACTAACAACATGCAAGCAAGAAAGGATGCCAAGGTAATGACCCCCATACCCAAAGCAAACAATGATAATAGCAAGGGTCGGCCATGGACTTCAAAACCTCAAATAACATTCACTCCTTTGGGAGAGCCTCTTGAAACTATTTTGAAGACACTATTAGACAACAAAGTTCTCACGATCCCAGATTCCAAACCGTGGAACCAGCGGTCAAACCATGGTGGTGGGATGATAATTCTTACTGTGTCTTTCATAAAAAAAAGCACACAAGACTAACAACTATCTTAAACTTAAATATGTTATCCAAGACCTTATTGAAGGAGGAAAAATCAAAGTGGAAGGACACACTACCAACAAAGATCATACATAATTCAATAAACCGTCCCCTAATTATGAGAAAGGGGAAGCATCTAAAGGAAAAGGTAATGAATTAAACTAAACCTACTCCAATAATGATAATGTGATCAATATGCTAGACATTAAAACCAAATCAATTAATATGGTCATAATCAAAGGTGTTAAAGACACATCTTTCCAATCGAATGCGGTGACTCGGAGCCAAGCACAAGTCACAATAAAAGGACCCAATTGTTAGTAATAACTGAGAGGGGGGATGAATCAGTGGCCTTAAGAATTTATCCAATTTCAAACTTTAATCCACCAATTAGTACTTCTCAAATTATTAAGTCCTTACAAGATGTATGCCTTTGAAATATTTGAAACAAATAACTGTCTCTCGGTTTACCTTGTCTGTCCTTATTCTCCTTGATAACCGATAAGCAGTAAACTATATTTACCGATACTTAGTAAATATGCAGAGTGTACCAGTCAATCCATAAATGCATATGCAGAACATAAAATAGTAAAGTAATAAACCATACACATATAACACAAGGATTTTAACGTGGAAACCATGTTAAGGGAAAAACCACTAGGACCGGTACCCCAAATTTTCACTCTTCTAAAGTGAGCCTTGTTAGGAGCCAACCCTGTTAAACATTACAAACACATTGTTAAGTGTGACCTTGTTAGAGGATTTTCAATACATAGGTTGTCACTAAGTATCTGGCATCTACGCTACCATCCTTGAATCAGTCTCATGACTGTCAATAGGCTTTATGCAAATCTTACTACCATCCTTGAATTAGCCTCCTTCTTAGACTGTCAATAGGCTTTAGGTAAGACTGGTGCTACTATCATGAGTCAACCTTCTAGTAAATTGTTAGGATATACCTCAATTACAAAAGACTGTTAAGTCCTGCTCTGTTAAGAGACTTAATTCTTCAATGGTTAAACTGAAATAAAATGACCTCTTTCTAATGCAACTGAATTACAGATTTTTAGATCTATTTACTTACAATATCTTTCTGATCAATGTATCAATACAATTCCTTTGTACTTAACTATTTATGCTCTGTGATGTTGTGCTTTTCTGTTTGTCGATGTCTGCAGAATTCCTTAGCTCTCCCTTAGCTTGATTGATCAGGACTGTATGAAGTTAATCCTTCATTAGCTTCTCTTCAGCATCTTCTATCTGTTCACTCCCCTGTGTATCTAATTGATTATGGACCACCACTGAGAATGAATTATGCTTGTCTCTTAAATAGACATGATATTCCTTAATTCTTGGTTCTTGATTCTTGACGTGAAAAACAATCCAGCCAAATTGATTTATGGCTTTAACTCCTAATTTATCTCATAGTTATCTTCTTGCCAACTGTGTAAATCATCTTTAAATCACTTACTTAACTATGGTCGAATAAAACAAATCAAACAACTAGTTAAGTCTATATTTTAGCTCTGCCAGCTAGATATTTTGTCATTTTCTGATCTCTCTGTTCTGTCGGTCAATTCTGCAGTTCATCACCGGTGACAACTGCTAGTTCCATCCGTGTTGCTTTAGTTAGCTTTTGGATCTCCGTCCATCAGGAATCATTGGATCTTACTCATTGGGCAACACTATTTTTAGCTCATCAGGCACCTTTGATTCTGCTTCGTCAAGAAATACTATCTTCTGCTAGTCGAGCATCACTGTGACTTTATCTTTGTCTTTACCAATGGTGTGTACTCCGTCGGTGTATTCTGTCACTTAGTGAATACTTGACTTTTATGCATTGCTGAAAGCATAACCTCTATTCCATTGATTCTCTAAAATCTTTGGCATTATGTGTATGACCATATAGTTTATATCAAGTTGACATCAATGACAATATAAACCATTAACTGATTTAATAGCTTGCATCATCTTTCAACTTAACATTATCAAACATTTAATTAGTTACATGTCATCAATCTCTCCCTTTGGCATTGATGGCAACATACTATATTATCACACTATACTATTTCTAATACAATATGAAATACAATTGTTGAGATTCATCAAATTACCAAATAGTTTGTTTTGATAACCGATGAAATTTCTGACTGCCGGTGAGCTCTGTATTAGCTCAAATTTGATTCTTTCAGCTTTCTTTTTCTTCTTCTGATGTGTTGTGACCTTTTTGACTGTTCTGATTCTTTTATGTCTGTGTGTTTTGTTTGCAACTTTTATATCAATTCTCTCCCTTTTGATATGATCTCTCCCTGTTTGGAGTAATCTGATAACGAACAATTTCTGATGATAATATGGAAACATTCTCTCCCTTTGACAACAATGCCAAAAAAATATTTTACAAAATATATGACACTCTATCAACCAATTTCTTCTTTCCATAATATATTCCTTGAATTTCCCTTATTCAGTATCAATATAACAATCTACTCTAGTGCTTGGTTCTGATATATACCTTTCTGTATATAGATGTAGCGTTGAAGTTCAGCTTCTGCTTGCATCAATCATGATTGATATGCTGATAATATATGGTTGATGTAGCGTTTAGTCCTTTTACTGACTATTTGACATGGGTTTTACCCCTAGTATTTTTCTTAGGTACTCAAATGTATCTTTAGGCAGTGGCTTGGTGAAGATATCAGCCAATTGTTCTTTTGATTGCACATATTCAAGTATTACTTCTTTCTCTTGAA